>PVJS01030246.1:0-24149 GCA_004027185.1 Glis glis | reverse complement strand
CTTCTCCTTCTCCTTCTCCTTCTCCTTCTCCTTCTCCTTCTCCTTCTCCTTCTCCTTCTCCTTCTGGATTGAACCTAGGGGCATTCTACCTCCAAGCTACACCCCTGGCCCTTTTTATTTTTTATTTTAAAACAAGGTCTCACCAAGTTGCCCAGGGTCTCAATAAGTTTCTGAGGCCGGCCTTGAGCCTGTGATCCTCCTGTCTCAGCCTCCCAAGTATGGAGATTACAGGCGTGCACCACCTCGACGGGTTACATGATTAACTCTTTGAGGATCTGTTTCCTTGTTCTTTGATCTCTGCCCTAGAGCACCTGGCCCTTTAGGACTCAGGCCCCATCGTGACTGAAGATGAAGGGGACTGGCTGTCAGCCTGACCCCGGGCTAACTCAGCGCTATGGGTGACAGCAGGGTTCTACTCAGCCCCTCAGCTGAGTCATAGAGCCAGGCAGGGCCCAGGGTGTCTGGAGGTGAGTGTAGGGGAGAGGGAAGGGCCAGCAAGTCATTCTGGCTGAGCCTCAGGAACGCGCTGCTCTATGGACTGGGTGGAAGGGGAGTCAAAAGAACAGGTACTATAGACTGGAGACTTAAGAAGGAGGCGTCTGTCTTTGATCAAGAAGGACAAAGAAAGCCGGTCGTGGTGGCGCATGCTTGTAATCCCAGTACTTTGGGAGGCGGAGACCGGAGGATCCGGGTTCGCAGCCAGCCTCAGCTTTCTCTCTCTCTCTCTCCCTGTCTCTCCCTGTCTCTCTCTACCTAATGAGGCCCTCTGCAACTTCGTGAGACCCAGTTTCAAAATAAAGGATAAAAAATAGGGCCGGGGGTGTAGCGAGGCTGAGACAGGGGGATGACAGGTTCGAGGTCAACCTCTGCAATTTAGCAGGACCCTCAGCAACTTAGTGAGACCCTGTTTCAAAATAAAAAAATTAAAAAGTGCTAGGGGTGTAGCCGGGAGGTAGAATGCCCCTGGGTTCAATACCCAGTACAAGAGGGAAGGAAGGAAGGAAGGAAGGAAGGAAGGAAGGAAGGAAGGAAGGAAAGGAGGAAGGAAGGGAGTGAGGGATTTGGGAATACAAATGCTTCATTGCGATAGGTTAGAAAGTGTGTGAGAAGAGTAGATACCTGAGCATAAGACAGGATTCCACGAAGTGGAATTGTCTGGAAAGGAACGGAAGGGTCCCTGTGTGGTAGGGATTCCGTTTTGCCCTTCTTTGAGGGTAGAGTTGTGAACAGACTGCAGAGCGGGGCTAGCACCATGAGCCTGGCAGTGCAGGGCATCCTCCAGCCTTCCCGGGAAGTTCCCACCAGGCAGCGGGGTGGGCTGACTTCCAGGGGTGAGCTAGGAAGAGCGAGGTGCCCATGGGTGCGGGCATGAGGAACTGACGCTTGAAGGCCACTGCTGGAGGGCGCACCTCTGCAGCACACTGACCCGATGCAGTGCGGGGTGTGGGAGGGACTGGGAGGTGACAGTCCAGTGCCTGAAGGCTGCACTGTCCAAATAACTATGCCGCTGTCTTCCCCCAGTAATATCCCTTAGCATGTAAAATGTGGACTAGTTGGTACGGGGCTTTGGGCCGGCTCCGGGACCACGGTAGGGCGTGGGATTTGATTGTGCCTGTCTCTGGACCAAAGGATGAGTGTTTCTTGGCATTTATCACCTGTATTCCGGCAACACTTTATGAATGAAATAATGCATGAGCATCGCGGCTCGTCCACAGGGTCACGGTGGCGTTCTGATAGAGGCGTGAGTAATGTTTGAGTCACGGATCTTTGGAGAATTAAATCAGCACACATTTTCTTTCTGGAAGGGGGAACGCACTTTCCCCCGCGAGGGTTTACATCAACGCCAATGGCATACACCTGGTTGAAAAGAAGAAGCCAGTTTCCTGTCTTCAGCCGTGTGAAGTGGTTCACCTTATCTTTCCTGCCCCCCTCGAATGTTCTAGCTTTCTTTGGTTGCTTCCTTCCTTATGTTTAAGTGGAACACCTAGTTACGAGACTTTATTCACACAATCCAGAAGCTTGCTTGACTTATGGCTGATAAAGCAAAACCAAAGTCCAGTGTTTCTGTTAATACGGATGATCAGGAGCCCTGGGGAGCGGGGTTGGCACCAGGTGTTTTTGCTGGGGGGTTTTGAGGGTGAGTTAAAGGAAGAGTTTTCAAAGGGAAGGAAGAGACCTGGGCCCCAGGGTTGGGAATTATGATTTAGAGTCTTCAGGAAGGAACATGCAGCATGGCACCTTGGCTAGCCCTTATCAACAGCACCATCATTGCCTCATGTTTATCACGAGGAAATGCAGGATCAGAGAAGTTAAGCAGTTTTCTCAGGGTCAGAAGCTGCACAGCTTGCTCTTGAAACTAGATCTTTGTGCTTTGGGAGTTAGGCTCTTTGTGCAGACTTGGAAACTCGGCACCTTATTTGGTGATCAGTAGATGGGATCCTTCTCTCCTGTACATCTTTCAGAGTCATCTACATTGGAATTTAGCTGCAGGATCTTTGTGTGTGTGTGTGTGTGTGTGTGTGTGTGTGTGTGTGTGTGTGTGTGACTAGGATTGAACCCAGGGGTGCTCTACCTCTGAGCTACATCCCCAGCCCTATTTCTATTTTTTTTTTTTTTTTTACTTTGAAACAGGTTCTCACTAAGTTTCTGAAGGCCTCACTAAATTGCTGAAGCTGGCCACGAACCTGCGATCCTCTTCCAAGGACTGGGATTACAGATATGCACCACCACGCCAGGCTTACTTGCAGGATCTTTGAGGGTGGGGTCACATGCCATTATCTGCCCTTCACTGCTGTAATCCCCTGCACCAAATGAGAACATTGCAAAGGAAGGAGGCTTCTGAGGGAGGCTGAGAGCTGGGCCTCTACCCGAGGCTGCAGAGGACACGTGCTCTGCAGGGGAACCAGGACAGTATGTTTGTGGAGCAAAGGGGGTGGTGTGTGTGACTCTAAGGACACTGAGCGGGGCAGGGAGCACGCTCAGAGGCGGGCCTTGCCTTCCCTTTGTGTCGGGGTGGCCCGTGGGGTCGAGCTTCCCTTTGCAGACACAAGGGCCTCTTGACCTGAGGCCCTTTGACCGGCGCGTTGCTAGCGGCCGCTCCGAGTAATACAACTTCTGGCTGCTTTCAGCTTTGTGTGTCAGGCTCCTGAACTGGTCCAGGGTGAACGTGTTAACAAAGACCTACGCTCTGCCTCCTTGTCGGGGGCTCAGAGTCCGCGTCAGGCGCGCTGTTCTGAGTGCCCGTCTTCAGGTCCCGCGCAGAAGGTGGGCTTGGTTGGCGGCTCTCTCCAGATGGTAGAAAGCAGCCCTGCTCACCTCCCCGCCCTGGCTGAATCTCCTCTGTCCTGATTTCTACCGGGGCTCATCCTTAGAGCTATGGGAACAGGAAGAGGACTATGAGAGACTGCTGGCTACACGCCCAACGGTCTCTCCCTGGAGTCGGGGTCCCCCTTTGCTTGCCCGTCACCTGGCCTCACAGGTTAGACATTTGGAGCTGCTGGAAGTGTCCAGCGCTGCGGGCTGTGGAACCACACAGTGAGGGAGGAAGAGAAGGGAATCTCTGAGTCCCTTCTCTGCTTTCATTGTGACCTTTTGAGAGAGACCGGGGCGGCAAATGCAACCGAATCGTGTCTTTAAACCAACGCGTTGCCATTGGAGAATAGAGGCCAATTATCCCAATGTGTCTGGGAACCAAATTGGAAGGACTTGGGTTAGACATTCAGAAGAACTGGCACAGGGGAATTTATAAAGAGCAATGAGCGTGAAACTGTCTTCTCCCGGAGGCTTTTCAAAATGGAAAATGTTTGCTTGGCTGTGAGCTGGGTAGGGAGGTCTTTATGTATGGTCATGGAGCGATGGTCAATTTAATTGTACTAGGATGCCTCTAGTAAGCCCAGACAGCCCAGAAATCTCCCTTCCTTAAATTGGAGAGTCTGGGAGAAAAGAATGGCAGGACTGAGGCTAGGGAAGGCAGGAGGAAGGGACACAGGTTTCCAAGGAGGATGGTGACAGCCACCTGAATTTATTTCATCAGAGCCGGGGACTCTTGCCCTCCCTCCCCTCATCTCATGCATGCATACTCTTAATCTCTCTCTCTCTCTCTCTCTCTCTCTCTCTCTCTCTCTCACACACACACACACACACACACACACACACACACACGCATTCCCATCTCTTCTCCCATCCTAAAGATGCTTAAGGAATGAATGTCAAATCAGACTCTCCCAGTACCTCTTCTTTTCCAGAGCTTGACAGATAACAGTTCTTAAAGCTGAGAACTGGACCCGCCAGTACCCCTGGAGCCCAGCTTTCTGCCTTCCTTCGCAGCCATCCATCCATCCACGGAGTTCCTGTGCAAAGGCAGCTCCTTTGTCTCTGGGATCCAAGATTTTCCTGAATCCCCAGCTTTGCCCAGCCCCAGCCCGAGAAGAGCTGGACCAGGATGAAACCAGGCTGAGGGAATGGGGTGGAGGTGGAGACGGGCTCGTGCCTTCCCTGCTAGGCTGACTGCGCGATCGGCTTCATTAGCATGAGAATAGACAGTCTGTCCTGCATCCTCGCTTAGGATGGAGAGGAGAGGAGAGCCCAGGCTCTTGCTCTGTCCTCCTCCATCAGGGATTCTGGGACTGAGAAAATGACCACGGTCACGTTTCTCCAATCGTCAGGACTCCCGGTACCCACGGAATGGAGGAAAGCTTGGATGGAGCCGGCTGGTGGATCCCCACTCCAGATTTTCCAGCTGTCCCTGTCCCCCCCACCGCTCAGAGAGCAGGATGCTGAGATGGCTCGGTGATGCAGAAGGTATGTGCTTTTTCAGTTCTGGTGCTGATGCTGTGTGTGCGGTGAGGTCTCTGTGGCGCAATGGACGAGCGCGCTGGACTTCTAATCCAGAGGTTCCGGGTTCGAGTCCCGGCAGAGATGGTCACCTGGCAGGTGCCTCTTTTATTTCGAATACTGTCATGTTAGCTCGATGGTTATATTTATTCTTCCCCGGAGGCTCCGGGGAGAGGATGGAAAGCCTTTTCCTTGGAAATCCTGGCCTTCCTCTCCTTTGCCTTGGCTGCTTCTTCATTTTGTTTCTGTTGCTCTCTTACTGATTTCCATTGTCTCATGGAGGCTCAGATGTCTGCAGCATCCCTGCTCAGCCTGCCCGGCACAGCCTTTGAATCCTTTGCTTCCAAATGGGATAATCGGCACCGAGCGACCGAGAAACCAGCTCACAGGTTTTGGAACCATTATGATCTGCACCTTTTTAAAAAATATATATTTATTTTAACTCGGAGAACACAAAGAGCAGATTGACTCAGGCACAATAGGGGAAGCATCCAGCTGTCCTCTCAGGTGGGATCCACCTTGGCCAAGGTGTCTGTCTCCTTTGGGGTCCGGAGCTGACTGAGGTCACACAGGAATGATTGATAGCACTGTGTCCTCTATCCCTTGGCACTTGGGCTGAGACTTACCACTCACTTCCTCTTCCATTTCAAAGGTGAAATGTAATCATTGCTCTTTGTCTCAGGGGGATGAGCCACAGGGCACACACTAATCACCAGCAGGAAGCCAGCCCGGAAAGTTAAAGTTCTCAGCGTGGAAGCGCTCTTTCCTGCGAAGGTTGCCGCGTCCCTCCTGTCTGCTGCGGGGCAAGCTGCGAGGGTTGTACGTGGATGTTATTTTTATAATTCCAAATCTCCAGCAGGCCATATTCTTGCCTTCTCTCTCATCCTGCGCTCACGTCTATCTTCTTTCCCTGTCTGTCTCCTCTAACCGGCCACATTTGGCTAGATTGGGAGCCTGGTCGGATGGATGGGGATGTAGCTGGGGTTTCTATTTGGGCTCTGGACTCTCTCCCCTGCATATCGCTGCCTCCTGCCTATTAGCTAGAAGGAACTGCCGGTGCCAAGGACTGACCTCTACCTCAGCTGAACCCAGGACACCTGGCAAGACAGCTTCCCCTGCCTGATGGAGAGTCTACATCTCTCCCAGGGGGACTTTGGACAGGAGACCAGGGGACACAGCAGTACCCTTGCACCCCAGAAGCGGGGTGGGAGAGAGGAGGGTCCAGGTAAGCCAAGCCATGCCCAGGCTGGGCATTAACGGGGCAGACAGGTCTCTGGACCCGGGTCGGTGCTTTTTCTTTCAGCATGTGAATGTTTATAGCAAATCAAAACTCCTGGAACTCTTTTGAAGTAGCAGTTCTTTTTTTTTTTTTTTTGCGGTACTGGGGATTGAACCCAGGGGTGTTCTACCTCTGCGCTACATCCCTGGTCCTATTTTTTTATACTTTATTTTGAAACCGGGTCTCACGAAGTTGCAGAGGGCCTCACTAAGTAGAGAGAGAGAGAGAGAGAGAGAGAGAGAGAGAGAGACAGGGAGAGAGAGAGAGAGTGAGAGAGCTGAGGCTGGCCACGAACCCAGATCCTCCGGTCTCCGCCTCCCAAAGTACTGGCATTACAAGCGTGCGCCACCACGCCCGGCGTAGCAGTTCTTTAAAGGGACTTAAAATTCTTAGAGTAAACTGGGCATGGTGGTGGCTTGGGACGCTGAGACAGGAGGATTACAGGTTTGAGGCCAGCCTCAGCAACTTAGACCCTCAGCAACTTAGCAAGACTTTGTTTCAAGATAAAAAATAAAATAGGGCTGGGGGTGTAGCTCAAAGTTAGAATATCCCTGGGTTCAATCCCCAGTAACACACACACACACACACACACACACACACACACACACACACACATTATAGTAAGTCAGCATAGCTTTAGCTCTCTGAGTTAACTTACTGGAATGCTAACTCAGACAGGAACTACTGCCCGCCAGTCCCGCCCCGTGCATATGCCACCTAGAGGGTGCTGATGTGGCCAGAAATCCCACAAAGCCTTTTTCTGGAACCTTTCATTTATTGTTAACATATCCTATTCTTGATATATTTGCTTAAGCCGGGAACTGAAAGGAAAGCTGTGTGTGTGTGTGTGTGTGTGTGTGTGTGTGTGTGTGTGTGTGGTGGAGGGGAGGAAGTTTAAGGAAGGGATGTGTCACAGTTTTCAACAATAATATGAATAGCATATATGTCTTTTTAGTTTCCATCTCATGCTGTTGTAACTGCTTAACGGTAAGGCTGCTTAACAGTAACAGGTCAGAGAGAGAAGACAAAGGATTGTTTGTGATACTGGGGATTGAACCCAGGGGCATTCTACCTCTGAGCCACACCCCCAACCCTATTTTATTTTTTTTGTTTTGAAACAGGGTCTCGCTAAGTTGATGAGGTTCTCCCTAAGTTGCCTCCCAAGTACTGGGATTCCAGGCGTGCGTCCCCGTGCCCGGCTAGCAGGTGGTTCTTACGTGCACTGGTAACTGTCAGGGTCAAGGTGCAGGTTGGTTATGACCCACTCCAAGACTGGCTCATGTCTGGAAACATCCTAATAACTCTGATCAGACTTCATGGAATTGTGGGGTCAGAGGATGTGGTGGGCACAGGGCAGGGGGTGTGTCCAAACAGACACTGAGTTGGGACTTGGTCATGATCAAGGTATGGCTAGCCAGCTCCTCATGTGGTATTCCGTGCCATCAAGAACTAGCAGCCGCAGGCTGTCCCCCTGACTAGTCATTCCATTTCCCACTTGGAACCACAGGACCCAGGTGTGAGCTGCGGCTTTGCTAAGTTGCTAAACCCTGAGCTTCAATTTGCTTCTTTATAGAAAACAAGGCTATGTTATCCTTCCTACAAATGTGCAAACGAAGAGGAGAGGCCATTGCACAGATCTGTACAAATGCGCAGGCTGTGTCCATGTTCTGGTTGCTTCTGTCTCTCTCCGCAGCATGTGGGGAAGGTGCCTGGCCATGGAGCGGGGAAATGCGAGGGTCGGAACGACCGGCCCCTACCTGGACCATCCCAGTGGCTGTACACAGTCAGCTGGGCTGGGCTTATCTGGGTCACCTAAGAAAGAGGATGAAGGCGACATTTCTAGCCAGTGGGGTTGTCCAGAGGACAGATGGCCCCTCTGAGCCTCAGACAGGGGACTTCATCTCAGCCAGGCAGTCAGAGAGGTCTGCAGGCCACCCCACTTAATGAGACACTTCCACAAACTTGAACATTCCCCAGCATTCGGTTCCCTGTGTCTATGTCTGCAGGGTGACGTGGAGAAAGCTTTCCTACATTGGTAAAAATTCTTCTGTATGTGATAGCAACTTTCTTCCTAATACATGAGGGATAACTCCTAATTTATGTACATCATGATTATCATATTTTTAATGATTCTCAGAAACACAAAATTGACATAGGTTTTTTTTTTTTTACAAAGTCGCTTTACCGTAGGAATCAACGGCTTCTGAGGTGTTGGAGCCGATCATTAATTGCAAAGGATGTGGGCAGATTCGTCTTATTTATTATTGTATTCTCAGTGCCTGAAATATGGGAGGCATTTGATGGATATATTGGAAAGAATTAATGCTGACTTAGATTGGCTATAAATTATGTAGATAGGAAAAAAGAGATTTCTCTTTTCTCCGCAGGAGAAGGCACACAGGCAAGGTCTTCATGCGATAATTCACACACTTATCAAATATTTGTCAAGCGCTCACTCCGAGCCCCGTCCTGTTGTTTCATCCAAATAGCAGTGCCCCCCGCCCCTTGGAGCACAAATGCCCATGACCCAGATGGACGGATAAGAGACAGGAGGCCTGGGATTCTGTGGCAGAACACTTGCCTAGCAAGTGTGAGGCTCCTGGGTTGATCCCCAGCAATGCAAAAATAATAATAATAAAATAAGAGAGAACAGAATTTTCGGGAGGGTTAGGTGACGTGGGGGATTTTAAGGATGACGAGGATGGAGAGTGGTGGCTGTGGAGGTCCTCTTGTACGATACGAGGTGTCATTTGAGGGAAGACCTGAGTGGAGGGTTGGGTGTGGCCCAGGGGACGGCACTTTAAGCAGAGACCCAGCAAGCGCAGAGACAGTAAGGTGGAGACCAGCTTGAAGGGAAAGCCCAAGGTCAGTGGGGGCGGTATAAGGAGAGTCGGGGTCGGAGTTTAATTCTGGTCATGTCATTGGGACAGTATCCTCGACCTGTCACCGCCAACTTGGCCTGATTAAGTCCAGTATTTCCTCACATCTCTACTACCCTGCCATACAATTCAGAGGTAATATAACTCTCCTCTGCATGTAATTAAAGCAAATTGATCTATACCCTCATTGCAATATTAGAGAGAAGTGAAAGGAAACACAGGTGTCATAAATAACACGTATTTTAGCATGGAAGCGCTACACCAGCAGCTCTCCTCCTGTCTGAAGAGTCGCCTCGAACGCAGGAGGGACGCAGGGAACCCAGGCAGCAGGCTGCACTGCCCACCGCGTCTCCGGAGGGCCGTCATTCATCAGCAGTGCGGTGCGTTCCCAAACTGGTGAAGTTTCTGCTAAATCTTTTATCAAAACAGAGTAAATCTTCTTGCAAAACACACAGCGCCACGGTACTTTGCATGCCCGGAAGATTGACGAGGTTTTGAACCGTGCAGCAAACGCTGTGTGTTTCTACGGGAGAATGAGTTGGACTCTAGGCCCAGATACCAACAAATGGGATTTTCGTAGGCCATTCAAAAGAAGCGCACAGCATGGGCGACTCTTCTCTGTGTGAGGCGTTCCTGCACATTGCTGAACATGCAAATCCTAGATACCCTTCCTCTCTAGAGTTAGCAGTGGTCCTCAATCACTATAGCAACAGAAACCACTCCATCGAATTTTCAAGCCACACCACTAACATAGGGCTTTTGATCAGACTTTCTGTGCATGAGTGAGAACCATTGATGGGTCTCAGTGGCATAGATTCCCAAACGCATCGGCTTACCATCCCCTTTTTAAGAAAAAAAATTATACACTATCCCTTTATTTTTATTCAATCCCCCCAGTTGCACCCAATTGCACCTATGCCCCCAGATTGGCCCAGCACCCCTTCCTGGGATGGGATTGCTGACTTTGAGAATCTATGGAGCAGGGGAAGAAGGCATCTGTTTGATAGGTGAGAAGGTGAGTTTTGAGCCAGGCGTGGTGGCGCACACCTGTCATCCTAGTACTTGGGAGGTTGAGACGGGAGGATCGCAGGTTCGCGGCCAGCCTCAGCAACTTAGCCAGGCCCTCAGAAACTTAGCGAGATCCTGTTTCAAAACTAAAGATAAAATGAAATAAAAGAGCTAGAGGTGTAGCTCGGAGGTAGAATTCCTCTAGGTTCAATCCCCAGTACCCCCTCCCATGATGAGTTTTGGCTGTTGGTAGAGAATCCACAGGCGGAGGCAGGTTGCAGGTCTGCTGGGCCCAGGGCCTTGCAGAAGCGACAGGGTGTGGCACTGTGGTTTCCAAGGGCTCTTGCTGCTGTCACCAGGGAACGGGGCGTTTTATTACAGTGACCACCTACAGACATGATTTACTATCTCTGAAGAGCTGACCTGGCACGAATCACTCGCACTTTGGGAGTTGGTTATTTTTATTTATCGTCATTACAATAGTTATCAACCTACTAGTGAACATGTTCCCTTTGCTTGTATTTAAAATCCATAGCAGACAGAACATGCTCTCTAAAACAGTATTGCAGTGTTTATGTCCTTAGTAATTCCCGTAAATTATTTCCTTGTGGTGTTGGGGATTGAATCCAGGTGCGTTCTACTCCGAGCTACACCCTAGCCCTTGTTTTGTTTTTGTTTTTGTCTAACAGGGTCTTGCTAGATTGCTGGGACTCGCACTGAGTTGCTGAGGCTTGGCCTCAAACCTGCGATCCTCCTTTCTCAGCCTCCCAAGGACTGGGATTACAGGTGTGCACCACCACGCCCAGCGTTCCCATAAATTATAGTGGAACAGAATGTGTTTGAATTCTCCACGTCCTCCTTGGAGGTCTTGGGTCCTTTTCTTCTGGGATGGAAACGCTGATCTGTGATGATTCTTTTGAGAAAATGGGTGGTGAGGCACGAACGATTACGAGAAGGGAAGTTGGAAACCCTGACCACAGCAGAAGCGGCCATCTCATACGAACGGCACAGACCTGGGGACGCACACTACGTCTCTCCCAGCCTTGATTCCCTCATCTAGGAAGCGATCCTCTTAATCCCTGGCATTAAATGATGTAGAATGTAAAGGGGTCTAGAGAGTTCCATGCACAGTAAGCGCAGACATGAGTGGCCTCCTTTATGTGTGGAGGGTTCTTTCCATCCATCTTCTCCAGCCTGCATGTATCGAGCGAGCTCCTTGGTGGCTGCGTGTGCAGGTGTGGGGGACTTAGCCATGGACCATGTGCTGCTATCCCTTGCAAATGCTTGGGCTCAGAGGAGACTCAGTGGAAGTTAACAAATGCAAGATGTCTTCTAGAAAGCAGTCTGTCCCTGAGGGCACTTCCTCCCCACTGCGACCACTGTGGGTGCCCCAGGTTTCTCTCTGGGGTTGTGAGCAGAGAAGGCCTGCATCTATGCACCCACAGTGCAGGGCTGAGAACAAGGATTCCTGAGCCCCGTGGAGAGGGGCGCGTGAAGCCTGCTGTGTGTGGAGCAGGCCACACGGTTTAAAGCCAGGCGTGAGGGCATGTGTGTCTATCTGGAGAATCAGGCTAACGACACGTGCCTGGGGGGTCAGGAGGAGACAGGAGACCAGGGCTCGGGCTGCCGCGTCCCTGGCCAGAGCCCTTTCTGGGAGAGTTCTCTGCCGTGCATTCTGCTCCGTCTGATGCTCAGGGGAGTGTCTTCTGGGAACCACTAACAGCTCCTAATCATCTTCTCTCCCTTTTGCTGTGTCAGTATATCATGTTTCAGGAGGGAAACGTACCATCCCAAATAGTGGACAGTTTAGAACCAGTTGCATTTATTTTGGGAGGATAGGAAACATTTCTAATTATTCACAAACTTATCACTGTGCCTCTTAATCTCAATCTCTCTCTCTCTCTCTCTCTCTGTCTCTCTCTCTCTCTCTCTCTCTCTCTCTCTCTCTGTGTCTCCCTCTCCCTTTCTCTCTCTCTCTTTCTTTTTTTTACCTAAATGTCTCTCTAGTGGCACAGCCCCATGTGGCCCATGTGAAGTACAACATCCCTCTAAAGTCTTATACTTTATGTTACGTTCTAGTACAAATTTTGGATTCTTCTTCATTATATCTGCACTTGCTAGGTACAAAAATTATTACCTGGCCTCACATCTTAGGGTAAAAGTGATTCCTTGCATGCCTCACATATAGACTCCTGGTATACCCTAGCTATGAAAACATAGAACTATCTTAATATTAACAATGAGCTTGTCTATCCCTGAGTATCCGTTCAGAGACGGAAGGAGAGGTGGTCTAGAGACAGGTTCGGCAGATGGAAACCACAAGGTTGAATGCATGAACACTAGTTCATTTAATCTTGCAACAAAGATTAGTTTAGTAGCTATTATGTGCTAATAAGCATTGAACTAGGTACAAGGAGGAGTCAAGAGAGAGAGATTGGTTATCACACAAATACAGGCAAGATTGTAACTGTGAATGAAGGGAAGCTCCATGGACCAGAATAGGTCTGTGGATGGGGTGTGGATCTTTTCGGGGAGATGGAACAAACTTTCCTCCAGGATGCTTCTCTTGACTTGACTCTAAATGGTAAGGGGGAAATCACTAGGCAAAGAAAGAGGACAAGAGCTTTCTAGACAAAGGAAGAGTCAACAGCGAGGTCTTGTGTTGGGGGGGCTGCAATCTATGAAGGACTGAAAAGCAAGTCTGTTTTGACCAGAACGAATGAGGGAGAGGACTGCGGAACGAGAAGCTGGATGGAGAAGCGGGAGGAAGACCCCAGAGGGCTTTGCAGTCCCTGTAAGGGTTTTGTTCTGACCCCCAAGTGATGGGAGACCATGGAAGGGATTTAAGCCAAAGAATAACACGATCAGATTGATTTGCATTTTAGAAAAAAAAAAGGACTCCAGTTGCTGCTCAGAGAAGGGTGGAAGGCCGCCAGGATAGACGAGCTAAGTCGGAAGTGACCACCCCCCTCCTGAAAAGGGATGTTAGGTCGGATGAAGGTCATAATGGCGGCGGTGGTGGTAATGGAGAATACAGAGAGAAGCAGATGATTTTTGAGATGCTTGTGAGCTGAAGCACGCAAGATCTGTAGATGGGCTGGGAACAGTGGAAAGGGGAAGGACCTGCAAGATGGCTCCAAGATTCTCGTTGGCACACCGTTCGCTGAGCTGGGAAACAAAGTAAGACAGTCACAGTCGGGGCAGAAAATGGTGAGTTCAGTTTTGAGCTTCTAATTTTGAGGTTCTCTGGAGATACCCGAGAGATGTTATGTTTATATGCAGTTGAGAACGGGGCCGAGGTCTACACTAATTCAGTTTTTGAACTCACCTGCATGCCGGTGGAATTGGAAGCCAAAAGTATGAACAAGCTCACTTGGCACAAAGTCCAGGGCGAGAAGAGTGAGCTAAGAGGAAGCCCTACATTGAATAGCGGAGTAGAGCTGGGTGCCATGGCACACACCTGTGATCCCGGCACTTGGGAGGCTGAGACAGGAGGATGGCAGGTTTGAGGCCAGCCTCAGTAACTTAGCAAGACTCTCAGCAAGTTAGCGAGACCCTGTTTCAAAATAAAAAATAAAATACGGCTGGGGGGTGTAGCTCAGAGGTAGAATGCTCCTGAGTTCAATCCCTAGTACCACCAAAAACAAAACAAAAGAGAGAGAGGGAGAGAGAGAGAGAGAGAGAGAGAATGTTTAACGAGAGCATATGGGTTTGGACTAGTTCTTGCGGGAAGCAAGACCATGGTAGGATAGCTGAGGGATGTATACTCTTTTTTTTTTTTTTTTTTGCAGTACTGGGATTGAACCCAGGGGCATTCCACCTCCGAGCTACATCCCAGCCCTATTTTTTTATTCTTTATTTTGAAACCGGTCTCACTAAGTTGCAGAGGGCCTCACTAAGTAGCTAAGGCTGGCTGTGAACCCGGATCCTTCGGTCTCAGCCTCCCAAGTACTGGGATTACAAGCGTGCGCCACCACGCCCAGCGGGATGTAGACTCTTTAGCAGGCTGTGTTAAGGACCATCTGCAGATCGACTGGCTTGGAGAGGCAGATGGACTTCACATTACCCATGTGCATTCCTGTGTCCGGCTCCTTAATGAGTGCCTTCTTAATATAGTGTCATCGATACTCTATTCACTAGCGGAGGGATGTCTGCGTGTGTCTTCTACAGAGGGTGTGGTCCACAACCTCCAGAGTATGTGGTCAGAAGTATGTATGCCAACAAAGGGGAGGTGACTTAATCCTCAGGATACAGCCATTGTCTTGTTTCACATTAACCGGTCCAGGGCGCCACCTGCTGGAACTTTCAATTCTATTTACCAACGAGATTTTTTTTCTCTCCATGCAAAATTCAATAGCAGTGCTCTTGCCTGGGGCGGTTTCCATCCTGATTTCTGAGACTCATCTGTAGATACTCTTTCCCTTTCTACGTTTGTGGATCAAAAGCATTCACGTTAAAATGTGTTCTTTTCTAATTCAACTTTGGTCCTTTGGTCAAATGCTACCTCTACCTTGTTTAAATGGATTTGTTGTCTGTAAACCTTATCCACGGTCCATATATAAAAGAAGAGAAAGGGAATGCCAGGCTTATCTGAAATAGTATGAATAAGATTTAGATTAGCGGCTAAAGATACACGAAGGAGCTGAGCGGGGTGACACACACCTGTAATCCCAGTACTTGGGAGGCTGAGACAGGAGACTCCCAGGTTTAAGGCCAGCCTCTGTAATTTAGCAAGCCCCTGTTTCCAAATAAAAAATAAAAATAAAGGGTTGGATGTATATCCTGGAGATAGAATGCCCCTGGGTTTGATCCCCAGTACCAAAAAACCAGAACAAAACCGAAAACATGATATATAAAATACAAATGATAAAGAGATCAACTGGGGAAAGATTAAGTGATATCTAATTTTAGCAATCCCTCAAATTTGGATTTTGTCCACCTGCCTCCTACCCCATGTTCTTCTGCTATGTGTTCTTTAACTAAAATGTGTATTTCTTCATAGTTTCCAGGCTGATTCAAATGATTTTTTGATGGTCTGTATTAACCTGAGTACGGCAGCCATGAAGACCGCTTCTCACCGGCCTTTCGGCCCTGCCTCTGAGCTGCTTTCAATTTTTAGGTTTTTCATTAAGTATTTCTTCCCCTCAAATGTACTCAGTCTATGAGAGAGACCAGGGATAAATCACTCTAACTGCCTCCTCTCCTGGAATTCTGTCGATAACTCTTAATTATCATCATTTCACATGTACAGAGTCAGCCATGATTCACACGGCGTTTAGAGAAATACCGATTTAAAGCACACTGAATCATCGGTAAGAAAAACAGCATCGGGGCATTGACTGGACCTGTCTTTTTGAAGTGCCTGTCACGGGTCAGGAGCTAGGAGAGGCCTTGGGTGAATAGGACAAGCGTGATATGATGTGGAAGACAGAGGTTGATTCAGTCAGCCTGGCGCGTTGCTGTGAATTCACTGTGGGGAGAAATACCAGAGGTCTTCTTGGAAGAAGCAGCATTAAGCTGTGAAGGAAAGGGAGAACAGGCACACCAGGCAGGCTCTGAGACTGAAGCCCAGTGCTGAGAGCCAGCTAGGGATTAACAGAGGCTAATCGACCTCTTTAAGGAGTTTGAGTTTTACCCGAAGAGCAAATACCAGCCGATGAAAGCTTTTCAGTGTGTGTGCAGGGAGGAGGGGAGAGGGATGTGCAAACTTAGATTTATAGTTCAGAAAGAGTGCTCTGGCTGGCATGGAGACGGGCTGGAGGTGAGGCAGGAGCCCACTGTGTCCTTGAAGATGACTCTTGGCTAAAAGCCTAGGGACAAGATAGAAAAATAAAGCTCTCTTCACAGGCCCCCTCTGAGGTGAACAAAGCAGGGCCTCTCCCCACATCTAAGACCAGCAAGATAAGGCAGCTAAGTCCAGCAAGATGTTGCCACCCAGTCCCAACCACGTGGGGCCCAAGATGGCACCACCCGGTCCCTGCCACGGGGGGCCCAAGATGGCGCCACCCAGTCTCAACCATGTGGGGCCCAAGATGGCGCCGCCCAGTCTCAACCATGTGGGGCCCAAGATGGCGCCACCCAGTCCCAACCACATGGGGCCCAAGATGGCGCCACCCAGACCCGGCCATGTGGGGCCCAAGATGGCGCCACCCAGTCCCAACCACGTGGGGCCCAAGATGGCGCCACCCACAGTCCCGGCCACGTGGAAGCAAATACAGGAAATCTAGTTCAGAAAGCAGAAATGAAACGTGACCCGAGCCCCTGTATTGGCACCCCTGTCTGTTAATGATCCAATCAAAACCTGCCCCACTGGGGCTATAGAATCTGTATGATGACGCCATTTGAGGCTGAGACCTGGAGCTTTGCTCTCTGAGCCTCACTGGTGAACAGAGACCTGCTGGCCTCCTCTGGCCTCTGTTTTCTTGTCCTCCGTGGACCAAGCCTCCTGCAACAGAGGACAGCCAGGCTGGAGAGGGGTGCATCCTGCCTGGGCTTGGATCAGGGCCGTGGCAAGGGGGAGAGGGATGAATTGGAGAGTATGGAAGATGTTGAACGGACGAGACTCAGTGGGAACTGCCGTAAGGGGTGCAGGACAGAGCTGAGCACAGGGCGGTCCCTGGCGTTCTGGTTGAGCAAAGGGACGCGGCATTCAATGAGACAGGGGGCGTTGCCGGAGAGGACGAGCATTTCCGCCGTGGACGTCCTGAGTTGGTGAAGATGTACGTGTGGAGACAGGCCTGGTAGCAGCTGGATAGAAGAAGCTGAAACTGAAGAGAAATCTAAGCCAGAGATACAAGTTAGGAACGATCGGTCTGCAGAGAGAAAGCTCATGTCTTGGGAGTGGTCCATCGCTCATAGAGTGAGGGGGGAGAAAAGAACGGCCACCAAGGAGTCCCAAAGAAGCCATCCTTTAAAAGATTGTTAGAGGAAGCCGGGCGTGGTGGCGCACGCTTGTAATCCCAGTACTTTGGGAGGCGGAGACCAGAGGATCCGGGTTCGCGGCCAACCTCAGTTCTCTCTCTCTCTCTCTCTCTCTCTCTCTCTCTCTCTCTTTCTCTGTCTACCTAGTGAGGCCCTCCGCAACTTCGTGAGACCCGGTATTCAAAATAAAGTATAAAAAAATAGGGCCGGGGGCGTAGCGCGGAGGTAGAACGCCCCTGGGTTCAATCCCCGGTACCGAAAAAAAAAAAAAAGATTGTTAGAGGGGGTAGAAGCCAGGAAATGACACTGGCCAGAGATGACAGAAGAAGACCTGGAGGGCTGGGGACAGAGCCAACGAACAGAAGCTTTTCTTTTTTTTTTTTTTAATATGTTTTTTATTGGTGCATTGTAGTCTCACATCACAATGAGTATCAGTTTGGTGTTAACATACATGCACACAGCTCTTGGTGTTAAGTGAGATTAGCCAATCACAAAAATAGAACAGAAGCTTTTCAAAAGGCTGCGTGCCCAGCCGGGCATGGTGCGCATGCCTGTGATCCCAGTCCTTGGGAGGCGGAGGTAGGAGGATCGCAGGTTCCAGGCCAGCCTCAGCAATGTAGGAGACCCTCAGCAACTTAGCAAGACCCTCAGTGATTTAGTGAGACCTTGTTTCAAAGTATAAAAAGAGGGCTGGGGGGTGTAACCTGGAGGTAGAATGCCCCCTGGGTTCCATCCCCAGTACCAAAACAATAAAAAATAAAATAAAAAGTGTGTGTAGCTAGGAGGTAGATCGCCCCTGGGTTCAATTCCTAGTTTAAACAAAAAAGAAAAAATCAAAGGGGTACGTGCCTAACAGCCCAAATGCTGCTGCTGAGGTACACAGTGTCTTCTTTTGAATTCAGTGACCTGTAGCTTGTGACAGAAGTAGATCCCAGTGAGCTCACCAGTGCCTGGAAAGTGGGGAAGTGGAGGAGGAGTGTGCAGGAAATTAAAGTATCTATTGTGAAATGGAGTCCCAGGGCAGGGTGGGGCTGGGACAAGAGTGTAGTTAAGGGAAGTTGTTTGTTTAAATTTTACATTAGTGTTTAAAGGCTCATGGAGATCATCCATAAAGAAATAAAAAGGCACTGGGCGTGGTGGCACACACCTGTAATCCTAGTACTTAGGAGGCTGAGACAGAATGATCGCAGGTTCGTGGCCAGCCTCAGCCACATAGTGAGACTCTCAGCAACTTAGCAAGATCCTATTTTGAAATAAAATATAAAATAGGGCTAGGGGTATGGCTCAGAGGGAGAATGCCCCTGGGTTCAATCCCCAGCACAAAAAAGAAAGAAGGAAGGAAGGAAGGAAGGAAGGAAGGAAGGAAGGAAGGAAAGAAGGAAGGAGAAAGAGAGAGAGAGACAGTGAGAGAGACAGAGAGAGAGAGAGAGAGAGAGAGAGAGAGAAAGAAAGAAAGAAAGAAAGAAAGAAAGAAAGAAAGAAGAAAGAAAATGCCAGGCTAGGTGCAGTGGTGCATGCCTGCAATCCCAGGACTTGGGAGGCTAAGAGAGGAGGATCACAGGTTCGAGGCCAGCCTCAGGAACATAGCAAGGCTCTCAGCAACCTAGCAAGACCCTGTTTCTAAACAAAAATTAAAGAGCTGGGGGTTTAAATTGAAAGTACAGTGCCCCTGAGTTTGATCCCCAGTACTAAATAATAATAATAATTAATAATAATAATAATAATAATAATAATGATAATGGTGAGTTTGATCCCCAGTACCAAATAAAAATGATGATGATGATGATGAAAGTGATAATGATAATAATAATGATAATTGTACCCTTCTTTGTGCAGGTAACTAAGCACATTATCCCTCATTAATCTCACACAACCTCTCTGAGAAAGGAGCTGTTACTATTATCCTCTTTTTGAGATGGGGAAACTGAGGCATGGATAGATTCTGAGCTAGCATTCACACCAGGCATCCTGGCTTGAGAATCGCCCTGCTAATGCCCCTTTGCTGCTGCTGCAGTGGGGGAGGTGGCAGGGCGGGTATGGAAGCAGATGACTGGCAGCTTGGTGGGCACTAGGGATGCCAGAACAAATTGCCCTAGGCTGGGGAGCTCAAAAATAACAGATATTTGTTCTCCCAGAGATTTGGAGGTCAGATGCCCCAAATCAAGATCGAGGTGTGAGTAAGGTCTCACTCGCTCTGAACGCCTTGGCTTGGGGCTGCAAACCTCCAACCTCTCCATCTTTACCTGTCTCTCCTCCCCATGTCTCTGACCTCCCTCTGCCTGTCTTTGATAAGCACGCCTGCCATTCAATTTCAGGCCCACCTTAAACCTACAATGGTCTCATCTTTAGACCCTCGAGTTAATTTCGTCTGCAAAAAATGCTTTTTCCAAATGAGGTCACATCCAGAGGCTCCGGGGTGAGGACTTGGGCATGTCTTCTGGGGTCTACTATTCAACCCACTGCAGTTAGATTGAGAAAGTTTCTGTCTAGTGGATTCTATGTATTGTATTGTATTGTATCGTATCGTATTGTATTGTATTGTATTGTCTTATATTGTATTGTATTGTATTTTTTTGTGGTACTGGGGATTGAACCCAGGGGCATTCTACCTCTGAGCTACACCCCCAGTCCTATTTTATATTTTATTTTGAAACAAGGTCTCACTATGTTGCAGAGGACCTCACTAAGTTGCTGAGGCTGTCCTCGAACCTGCGATCCTTCTGTCTCAGCCTCCCGAGTACTGGGGTTACAAGCGTGCCACCCCACCCGGCCTCTATGTATTTTATGGAATAAGATTGTGAGTAGTTTGCTGAGAGTGAGCCCAGATGGGGAGGGACTGAAGAAATCTTGAAGCGATCGTTATTGAAATGGGGAGTCAGCTGACTTGGGAACAGAGCTTGTGGAGTGGTGCAGAGAACCCTGATGAAGTCTGGAATCGTGAATATATGGTCGTGCGATTTCTCTCCAGCAGCAATTAGCAAACACGGAGACAGCCCCGTGTTGCAGGATTTGGGGTCTGGGAGGAGGATTAGGTACGTGTGTGAATGAAGGACAAGGGCAGAGGGCATCTGGGACTCCAGCAGCTAGAATTGCCTAGAGATATTAAATAATGCCGGGCGCAATGGCGCATGCCTGTGATCCCAGTATTTGGGAGGCTGAAACAGGAGGACCGCAGATTGGAAGCCAGCCTCAGCAACTTCCCGAGACCCTGTTTCAAAGTAAAAAATCCAAAGGGCTGGGGTGTAATTCGGAGACAGAATGTCTCTGGGTTCAATCTCTAGTACCACAAACAAATAAAAAACAACCCTAAGAGAAGCAACCAGTAAGAGGGTGTTTTGGGGAGCAACAGAAGGGGGTTTCAAAGAGGGAGTGCCGTTTGTCGCTGTGAGGTTGAGGTGGAGAGGGAGGGTGGGGATGGAGAGGAAGCCGCTGAACCTTACGTGGCATGGAGCTCGTGGCTCTGGGAAGAACAGTTTTAGTGTGTGGGGAGGCCTGTCTGGTAAGGATGAGTGAGGAAGGAGAGACACCAGGTGTACAGGGCCCTCCCAAGAGGCGTGGTTATGACCGAGAGGGAGAAATAGACCGGAAGTTGTGCAGACCTGAGTCGGTGAAGCATTGTTGCTGTGATAGGGTTAATGGAAAAGGCAGGTTCAGCTTTGATGCTTATGGAGATAATCTAGGAGAAGCTGGGGTTCGGGAGAGGAAAGGGGTGAGGTAAGGCTTCAAGTCTTCTAGAATGTTTTTGTTTGTTTGTTCTTTACTGGGAATTGAACCCAGGGGTGTTCTACATCCCAGTTCCACCTCCAGCCCTGTTTGTTTTTGTTTGTTTGTTTCAACAGGGTCTTGCTCAGTTGCTGAGGCTGGCCTTGAACCTGCGATCCTTCTGTCTCAGCCTCCCAAGTACTGGAATTACAGGTGTGCACCACCGCACCTGGCCCTCTAGAATTTTTTTTTTTTGCAGTACCAGAGTTTGAACCCGGGGTGTTCTACCTCTGAGCTACACCCCCAGCCCTATTTTTTATCCTTTATTTTGAAACCAGGTCTCACGAAGTTGTGGAGGGCCTCACTAAGTAGCTGAGGCTGGCCGCGAACCCAGATCCTCCGGTCTCTGCCTCCCGAGTACTGGGATTACAAGCATGCGCCATCATGCCCGGCCCCTCTAGAATTTAAGAAAGGTTGGAGTCCAGAACCCAAAGGGGAGATGAACTTTCATAGGGGGAGTCTCTGCTTCCATCCTGTGACAGAGAGAAGAAGCATAGTCGAGCAGGTAGAAGTAGGTTAGTCATAGGTGGGAGGACGTGTGTCTTTCCGTTCTCACTGAAACAAGGGGTGGCATCACTCACTTAGAAAGCGTGAACAAGCCGTCAGATCTACGCTTCTTCTGAGGGCAATGGAACTAATTGCACACCTATCTTTCATTTTGGCATGGGTGGATTTCAATTTATCTGTAATTTTTCTTTCCGGGAAGTAGTCTGTTGTGGTTGGTAGTCCATAGCTTTTTTTTTTTTTTTTTTTGGTATGATTAGATCCAAAATACCATACCCGTTTTGTGGCACTGACCATCTCAAATCATCTTTCAGGGCAAGAGCTGGTCAGAACAGCAGACTACATAAGGTGGGAAAAATTGATTGCTGTAGTTTATAGAGACTTTAAAGAGGCTTTGGAGGAGACAGATAGATGGGAAAGAGAGTGTTTTTTTAAAAAGCAATAAAGAAAAGAAGAATGAGAATCACTAGTGGACTAGTGGGAACGTTGAAATTTTACTGGGTCTTTTGCTATGTAACTCATTCCCATGATCCAAACACGTTAACTAAAATGTAGGTTCCTAGTTGTCGTGTCCACTCAGGCTGTGGAAACACAGTTTTAGAGACCAAGTAGCTTGTGAACAACAGGAATTGGTTCCTCATAGGTCTGGAGGCAGGAAGCCCGAGGTCATGGCAGATTCGGTGGCTGGCAGGGTCTTCCTGTCTGGCCCTTCCTTGCTATGTCTTCAGAGCGGGAGGGAGGGCGGGGGACAAGTCTTTTTTTTAACGTGCTTTTGTTGGTGCATTGGAGTCTCACATCACAATGAATATCTATTTGATGTTAACATACATGCACACAGCTCTTAGTGTCCCCCCCCGCCTTCCCCCACCCGTATGAAGTACTGAGAATGATGTTGGTATATTCTCACATGTAGACATTGTTTATGATAGTAATTCCACTGATTCGCTTCTTTCTTGCCCTTCCCCTTCCCTTGTATCACTTCCCTTGCCCCACTAAGGGTTCTCCATTATCAACCGGAGTCCCTTGTGTGTCCCCACTAGGTTGCACATATTAATGAAAACATATATCCCTTCTTTTTTTGTGATTGACTGATCTCGCTTAACATAATGCTCTCCAGATCCTTCTATTTTCTTGCAAATGATGTTATTTTGTTCTTCTTTATTGACAAGTCTTTAGTGCCTCCTTCACACATACCTGATCCCACAAGGGTGCCCAACAGGGGACGGAGTTCTATTCCTGTTTAGCATCACGAGGGTACGCTTCATCGCTTTTCAAAGCGATTCTATCCATTCTATGTTTTCATTCTAGGGAGTGCAAGAGACTTTGACTTTCAAAGGACCGGGCTCATGGGGCTGGACTACTGGACTGTGGGACCTGGTTGGAGGAAGGAGGTCACGGGAGTGTGTCCTGGAAGGGTTCATCTTCTCCTCAGCCGCTTTCTCTCTGCTTCTAGCTGCCAGGAGCGGAGCAGCTCTCCTCCACCACACCCTCCCGCCATGATGTTCTGCCTCACCTCAGGCCAGGGCAATGGAGCCCGCTGACCTTGGACTAAACCTCTGAAACCGTGAGCCAAATACATCTCTCCTCCTCTAAGATGTCCTCATCAGGCATTTTGGGCACAGTGATGCAAAGATGACTAACACGGACACAAGCATTCAGACCACAACAAAAGCTGAGGGATGTCATTTGACTCTGGCGTGGGAGCAGAGCTGTCCAAGGGGCCCCCACGTGTCCAAGGGCCCCAGGCACGTTTGAGTCACATTGGTTTTTATTGTGAAGCAAATTGCATAGACCCAGGGGTTACACAATGCACATGAAGAGTTTAAAAAGTGTGATTACAATCACAAAATAAGCACTTAAGGTCCTGCCCGCCAGCTTCAAATGAGAACATCTCCAGTTCCTTTGAAGACTCTCAGGTGGATCTTCTTGACAGAAACCCCCTCTCCATCAACTAGTCCTCTCCGAGCTTCCTTTATAGCTTTATTTCACACGTGGCTATCTCTAAAGAACATGCTGCTTCATTTTCCTTATTTTTTAGCTTTATATAAAGGGAAGCATATTCTTCCATAAGTTGCTTTTGTTCCTTCCTCATAACAGTTTTGAAACTGACCCATGTTCTTGGAGGCACCACAGTTTATTTTCAGGGATGTATAGTGCTCCGTGATAGGAAATTCCCACAATTTATGAATGTATTTTGCCTTCGTTGGACAAGTGCTTTGTTTCTGGGTTTTTTTTTTCCTGTTATGAACAAGGCTGCTGGCAAGTTATTTCAGCGTGTTCACCTGGGAAGAGGACTGTTGAGTCCCACGTTACAACCCTGCCCCGCCCCTCCAGCGTATGCTTGATTCCTTTCTAAAGTGATTCTGCCAGTTTTAGGTTAGATTTTTCACTCCTGACAATACTGAGACTCTGCAAACTGGAGGTAGGGCTGTTACCTAGTAGCCTCCTACAGAAATAGTCATAGTGTGGAAATGGTGGAGAGTCCTGGGCCCGTGAAATGCTGCTAACTCATATTCAGGCAAGAAATCAACCCCCTCCCTCCCTCCCTCCCTTCTATCCTTCCTTCCTTCCTTCCTTCCTTCCTTCCTTCCTTCCTTATTTTCTTCCCAGGAGCATTCTACCTCCAAGTTTCAGCCGCAGTTCAATTTTTTTTTTAATAGGACCTCACTAAATTGCTGAGGGCCTTGCTAAGTTGCTGAGATGGGCCTCAAACCTGTGATCCTCCTGTCTCAGCCTCCCAAGTACTAGGATTATAGGAGTGCACCACCACCCCTGGCTAGGAAATATTTCTTATCACATGAATGTGATAACGCTTCAAGGAAGCTGAGATTGTCAAACAAACAAACAAACAAACAAACAAAAAACCAAAACCAACCAACCACACAGAAAGACCCAGGAGATTCAACATTAGAGGCAGAAAAGAATTGGCCCTTTCCCTGCACATGTCTTTTTTTTTTTTTTTT
>PVJS01030245.1:0-24228 GCA_004027185.1 Glis glis | reverse complement strand
ACGTGGAGGGTCAGAGGAACCAGTAGCTGGTCGAACGGTCTAAGAGCTGGAGTCTTAGGATTGGAGCAACCACTAATTCAGTCCCAGTCCAAGACGTGAAGATCAGAAAGCTTCTTCGGAGAAACGATGGTGGAGTTTCAGTTCCAAGAGCAGGAGGCCGAGAAGATCGAGCTCTTCAGAGAAAGGCGGAGCCGGCGGCCGACGATCTCAGGCGAGAGCAGATGCACTCTCTACGCGGCTTCTCCCTCTTTATCCAAGTCCGCACCTATCAGAATCCTGCTGCCTACATTCAGGGCAGGGCTTTCTCTTTAATCTGCTGTTACACACCCAAAATCACATAATCTTGGGTGTGTCATGATCAGGTCAAGTTGACAACTTAGATTAACTATCACAACCATTTATACAGTAAAGTTTAAAATGCACATGGGAGTTCTAACATGAAGACCCAAAAGAAACAGAACCAAAAACTTCTATATTAGGTTGGATGAAGAATAGTAAGTTGGGAAAACGTGGCATGGCAAAGGGACTTGGGCAACCACAATGGATGGTAAAAAAGTAACTAGGAGGATAAAGATTAATTTAATAAGGTTTGTTTGTGTGGATTTCTCTGGGTCTCCACCGCCCTGCTCTGGCGATGACCATGCCTTCCTGCCTCCGTGCAGGGAGCAGGGCTTCAACATGGCCTTCACCTCCTGCTTTCAGGAATAAGAGGGAAGTCACAGCACCCTTTTTGTCTCTGTCATCTGCTGTTTTTCAAAGTTCTTTAATTCAGAGTAATCAGCCTTCCAGAGTGGCATCTTCTGAGAGACGGTGTTCTGAGCGCCATCAGTGCCAACAAGAATTGTGTTTTCCCTTAAAAATACATATGAAAATATGTATTTTCTACTCCAATTGCTATCAAGTTGTACTTTTAGAATTCATTTTAACCCCATAAAATTGTACACATGGGGGGTCCCATGGGGTATTTTGATACATGTCTACATTGTGTAATGTTCAAATCAGGGTAAGTATATCTATCTCCTAAAATGTTATCATTTCTTTGTTATAAAAACACTCAAAATCCTTTCTTCTAGCTTTTTGAAATGTACAGTATATTACTGTTATCTGTTGTCACCATTCTGAGCGACAGGACACAGGAACTTAATTCTTCTATATAACTATAATCTAGTATCTATTGAAATACTCTGAAAATGGTATTTAAATTACTTATCATTGAGAGAAATGAATTGTCCGCAAATATGTGCTGGGTAGGTCCAGGACTTGCAGTAATGACCATGTGCACTGCTAGAGAAGATGACTAGGGGTAGGAAATCCACAGAGATCAAGAGGCTCAGCAATAGACTATCATGGACTCTTCTTCTGTTTTTTTTTTTTTTTTGAGTGATCACAGAGGTTCTTTTTATTTTTTATACTTATATTGGTACATCATAATTATACATTATAGCGAGGTTCAAGATGATATAAACATACATGCACACAGCACTTGGTGTGAGTCGCTCCGGATCCCACCCCACTCCCCCACTCTCCATACACGTTAGTGAGATTGGGGGTGATATCTTCTTATACGGACATAGCATTATTTGAATTGTTTCCTTTATCAAGCCTCCTTTTTGCCTCTAGAGAACTAATATCACTGTTTCTTTTAACTCTGGTTTTAAAATTTCCAAAGTACTTTTACTATTGAAAATATTCCTTAAAGTTTTTATTTAATCTGTTTTGACTGACAGAATCCTTCTAGACCCAGTACCAGTGATGCTTCCTTCAATGGCCACACCTATTCTCTAATTCCCACAACAGGAAATGATGGAAGCTTCTGGAAAAATAAGCCACCTAATATTTACTGAGATTATGAAATGTAAAAGATTGAGGAATATGAAGTAGGGGAGTTAGTATTTACTGAATTTCTATAATAGGCCAGCATATTCATAAATTTATTTATTGAATGCTATATCAGTTCCATGAGATATCTATTACTATTCTCAAATGAAGACACATAACTAGATATGTTGAGCAACTTGCTCTAATATTTACTGCTAGAAAGTAGCAAAGGTAGTTAGAAATGTTAGTTTAAAAAATTCATAGATCTTGTTACAGTTCTCTGGCATCTCTATAAACATTTGCCTATCATAAGAAGAGAAAACCAAATGGACCTCCTTCCTTCTAAAAAATAGAAATGCCAGTCTATATTGATATTGATTTTGTATTTTAGTGTGTTTTTTCAACGAAGGACTCACTTTGTAAGCCAGCTTTTACTTACTTGCAGCTATTTTTCTCTACACTGTTTTCCACCTTTTGAGAAGTAGCATATTACAGAAGAATGAAAATATAGAACGGAAGAAATTTCTATTTTACAACCTTCAGCCACAGACCCCCTGCGCAGCCTCGAAGTTATGCCCAGAATCCCTAAATCTGTATGTATGATTTGAACTGTCTACAAGTTAAGTAACATGTCTTATGGAATCACATTAATTTTTATGTTACTTTTAAGTATACGAAGAGAATATTCCTAGTTATATAAATTTAAAGGAATTTTTACTGAATTCAGAGTAACTTTTGGACCTTGAGTCATTTTTCATTCCATGGATAAAGTATCACCCATAACATAGACCCAATCAAGAATTTTATTTTTGAGAGTCGTTTTAGGGCTGATAATGGCCGAGGACTAAGTAGACTTAAAAATAAAAGTCTAGTGTGGTTTTCAGACAAGACTTTTATTTTTAAAAGTCTGTAAACTAAACTTACTTTTGCACGACCCTGCATTTTATCTAGCTCCGGAAACATTCTGAAGAGCACATGGTGGATTTAATCCCATTCATCTTTGGAAATATGATGAGTGGCTCAATTTCTGATTTTCATAATCAGCTGTTCTCGCTGCAAGATATTATTGCCTTATAGGGACATCTGCTGGTAGATAAATAAAGGTCTGAACAATAAAAGACTGTCTTCTCTGTGTTTGCCAGAGCATCACTCTATGGCTGCAGCCTCGAAAGCATCTGCTCTGGCTAGTGCATGGCTGTTAAAATTCTAAATATTGTATTATTTCCTCATCCAATCTTTCTCGTGTCACATAGAACTTGCCTTCATTACACACGTGCCTCATTCCCATAACAAATTCATGCCTGTATTTCATTTTTTTCTCTTCACAGACTGACCATGTATTTTCCTGGAAATCTCAGGCTTTCTGGAAACTTATGCAGTCTGGAGCAGGTGGCAGGAGAATCTCAGTACTTGGAGAACACTGCAATAAGTGTTATTATTGCAGATGTTATTATTGAAGACTCTGCAATAAGCCATCTCCAGCTCTGCTACATGCCTTGGATTTTCAGGTCAGCATGAGCACATAAAACATGAGAAAGAAAGAGAGAAAAAAAGAAAAAGAAAAAGAAAAAAAGCCAACCTATTTTAGTTTCCAAATTGCAAACCCAAAGGAAAATAAATTTGATCATATTACGAACTTCTTTAAGCTAAAATGCTCCTCTCTCACTCAGCTATGCAAGGTTGTTTGGTAATAATTAGCTGCAGTTAATTAATCATCACCTTTCACCTGAAAAGTGATTACTTAGTGAAAGTCAAGGAACCAGTTGTGTTATTTCTATTCTCTTCAACCATCGCCAAAAAGATAAAATAATTTATTTTCTTTTGGTGTTTTATTGAACAAAGATCACCTCAGACTCCATTTTTGGAAAAGCAGCACTATGTTAAATTATATATTATAGACTTAAAATTAAATTGCCCATAAAAATCAATATTACCAACACTACAGTGTAGCAGTTTATCCATGCCACTTCTTTAAACTCACCACACATTAATGTGCTAATGCGATGGAAAAATAGAGAATTGTCACGTGCCTTCCCGGAGCTTTTTCTCCTATTGTTTATATGTGTATTTTTTTAAGTCACTAGAAGAGTTACTTTTCATCAGCTAAGGCATTCCCTGCCAAAAGAAACGATATCATCATTAACTAATTACAACTAAATAATAGCGTTGCACATTTTGACAGGGGAACACACGTTCTGTTAAGACTTGAAAGCTCAAAAAAAAAAAAGACAATAACAAAGCTAATCCTTTCATAAGCTCCTCAAATGCTAAGATGGAATATAAATGCTTCGGGGATTTTCAACCAACCGTGTGTCTTTCTTTTTCCTTCTTGCCCCACCATAAAAAAAAAAAGGCATGTGAATTCAAAATCCAACTGATTTTGTCCAATCACAGATCATAGAATCTACTGACAGTTGCAGTTTCAACTGCTGAAATCATCAATTTGGGCTGTTTGTCTCCTTACCAAGGAAGCAGCAAGACACACATGGTGCCTCTCAGATGTGAAAATAAAGAAAATCAAGAGAGGAAATACAGTGTTTTCAAATGTAATCTATTTCATTCAAAAGTCCAAAAGCAAAACACAAAGCCGTACCTGAAATGGTGCATTGTTAATACTTCAGCTTAACCGAAAAAATATTAGAAGGTTGAATATAAAATGAGTCAGTTTTATAGCTTCTTACACAGTGACTCAAATATTTTTAGCTAAATCATCGTGTCTTATTCTTCCCAATCTCTTCACATAGATTCCACCAAAATTCTTCTGAAAAGAAAAGGGGAAAAAGGGGGGGGGAGGACTTGCTTTCTAATTTGCCCTTTAGTAAGGATTTTAATAAAAAGACAATTTAAAAAAATTGTTCCATAGTTTTGTATACAATGTAGACTGATAAAGCCCATATAATGTCTCAACAAAAGGAATCAGTACACATCAAACAGCAAAGCAAATTATAGAATGTCTAGTTTATTTGTTAACTTTTTTTTGTAACTTGCGAGCATTTCCCCCTAATTCTAGCATCTTGAAGCTTTATTTGAAAAAAATTTATAAGACTAGCCAGGTTACTGCTAGAGTAATAAGGAAAGAATGAGCATATCAAAGGCATTTAAGAGGTTTTACACTGGACATTGGGAGCCAATTATAAGAAAAGTAGTACGTTATTTAAGATACATCCCTTTTGCAACTTGAGTATGAAATGATAAAATTTGTTTAAAAAATGACAGTTTGTTTTTGTTGTTGGAGACAAATAAATCATTGCTTAGCACAACCAAAAGTGAACCTAAAAAGAAGACATATTAACATCAGAGGGTGGAGTGCGCTCCATACATTAATGGATGGTATTAGTATTGTAAATCACAAACCAAAAAAATTGTAGAAAAAACCTTAAATTATTTACCTTTCTAGTTCAGCACAAATGTCCTACAGCTAATTATCATGAGATATTGCCTGGAAATTAACCAGTCATGTTGTGTTTCTATCTCCAGATTTACAATTAGTAATGCTATTAATGTGGTTCCTGTACTTAGCGTTACTAATTATATTGCTATGAACTAATGGTGTTAAAAATAGCAATAGCCATCAACTACCAATTAATGCTTAATGAGAGCATATAAACCTTGGCATTGTAATGAATTTCAAAATTATTGTTGCTTGCGTTCCTTTTGTAATCGTGCAAAAATGGGTGTAACCAGTAACCACTGAAGTAGGGCATTGATTGAAAACATAGTTACCACATCATTGCAGGAAAATCTGAAAGAACAAATAGCTCCTTGAAGAAAAATGTACATATATGTGAATGTGAATATATTATATATTGGTAGTTGTAATATTATATATAATTAAATATATTATAATTAAATATTTTATCTATATCTAAATATATAATTAAATATGTATGTATGTGTGTGTATATGTATGTATATGTAAAATGGAATGTATGTATATATATTCCATTTTAACTTTATACTCAACACATAGGTTTTTGGAAAGATTGTTTTCTAGTTATACATATTTTACAAATTGAAGCATAATTTATAAAGATGTCATTTAAAATCCATAGATGAAAACTAAAAAGTTTAAAGATTTTTCAATGATAAATTTTTTATGGAAGAATCAGTCAACAAATTATTGCCCCTGGAGTTTATATAAGGAAGAATATCTCAGAATTCCAAATGTAAGATAGGAATATCCTATATTAGATAGGTTAAGCTAGAGTATGCCGCAGTAACAAACAGCCACCAATGGCTTAACATACAAAAATGTATTTTGTGCTCACACTACAGTTCGACACAGTCGCTCAGGGAGTGCTGCTCAGTCAGGAACTTCAGCTACTCAGGAACTGAGGCTCAAAGAGTTGCCATCTTGCCGTGTGTGCTTTCATTATCCTCAGAGGGAACTTGGAAAATTGGGTCGTGTCTGCTACTTCCATGTAAATGTGACTTATCTTACTTGATATCACATTTCATTGAAAAAAAGAAGCAACATGATTGTGCGTAAGTTCAAAATGAGGGTTGGGGATTTAGCTCAGTGACAGAACACTTGCCTGGCATGCGCAAAGCCTTGGGCTCTATCCTTGGCCCTTGGGGGAAAAAGGAAGAAAAAAGTATAGAAAAAATAAGTTCAAAATGATGGCGAATGATATCCAGAAAGAGAACTGGAATGCTTGTGAACAATCATATACGATTTAGCCCTTTCATGCTATATCAGTGATCATAGCAATAAGACTTTGTCTAAAATGAACTTTACTGGGGTACTTCCTAGTGGTGGGAGAACATTGGTAAAACACCAATACATCTTTCTGAGTCTTCAGAAATATGTTCTTTGACTTTGTCACTCAAAAAGCCATTTCCTAGAATAGGCTAATGGTATTTCCCTAGTAGCATACAGTATTACAGTAGATTGAATCCAAATTTACCGTCTCAGTTTTCACTTTAATATTTGATCTTTGCAGCAGCCTTTTCAGTCTTTTCTGCTAGCCAAAATAATAGTGGATTTCAAGAATAGGAAAGAATAAAAGTCACCATAGAATGGACTAAGGAAAAGAGGAGTTTACCCAACAAAGAGGCTCATGATGTATGTGTGTGTGTGTGTGTGTAGGTTTATCTTCAAGCCAGTACAAAAATATGCTTAAGGCCATCCACACTAACAGTGACAGACACTTTATGTAAGTGTTGGAGATCAGAATGTGTCACTCCAAAAAAACAAGTGTGAAGGAGTTCAGGACATGCTTCTGCAAACTCTAGCAATATATCACTTTGGTGTATTGATTATTTTGAGGTAAAGGAACTTGAAAAACAGCAAATCCTAGGAGAGGCTTTCTTTGAATGTCCCTTATCTAAGTAAAGACAGATCCCCCGAAGCATCTCAATTGTCATAAATCCTCTCCCCAGGAGTTTTATCAGCCAGGGAAGATTGACTAAGTGCAGGAATGCCAACTAGAAGTCAGAACCATGCTCAGATGAAGTTTGCCACATACTATCATATCGCCCAGGTATTCATCTAAGGGGTCCATTCATCTTTTCTAAAAATCATTTACCGTCCTCTAAATGACCTGTGTGTCCCTCCCCTTCTTCTATTAAGAAGTGATATAAGCTCTCAAATTTCACAGCGTTTGGATGTACTTTTTTCCCCTACAATGCTCCTGTGCACAAAATGTTAAAAATTCATTTTCTCCTGTTTATCTATCTGTGGTCAGTTTTTTTCATAGATCCAGCTATTAAACCTAGGAAGATAAAGTATTTCTTCCCCTACAGAAGACTAAAAGAGACACTAAAGACGACTTACAGGATTTAACCTCAATGCTTACATATCCCCACTTTATTTACGGGAAAGGATAAAATACAAGATCAGTACTAAAGTAAGGGTACATGGCACAGTCTAAGGCTGCCTCACAGCAAGGAGTCCAGCAAGGTCCAATAGTCCTCCCTGATTGGAGCAATTCTAAAAGCACTTTCTTTTTCAGGTCAGGATCCTTCAAAATGTCCACATGACAGCACAGAAAGGGTAGCCCGAAATGAGACTCGGTTGGGTCGTATACGCCACTGGTTAGTTAGATATGGCGCTCTCTATGATGAGCCCCAATGGCAGAGCCCACCAGCATTGCACCCAAACTAGTACAAACCATCAATCTTGCGGTTATCAATGACCTATACTAATGAGATGGTACAAAATGCCTTGAAAGTTGTCTGGAAACCATGGTAATAAAACAATTCTAACTATGCCTCGTTTTGTGTCATGGCCAAAAGTCAGTGACATTATAAGGTACATCTCTTATCCATCAGCTCAGAGCAATCCCAGGCTACATGGAAGTAGCCCTCACAGTACAACATTCAAATAGATTTCCCCAAAACTAAGGATATGAACTTAGAAGGACATCTATACTAATAATAGGTCAATTCACAATATGGGGATCTCAGGATAAGCATACCTCTGGGCCAGAGGGCATACATGAACTGCCTAAAGTTATTTTCAACTGCTGTCCACCCCCATTCCAGCTCTCCCTAAAACCTAGTGACTGTCACTATTGTGCTAACACATCAAAACTGAAGATGATAGGTTTTGGGCATATTTTCCTTCTAGTTACTATCCATATGTGTAGCATATTGTACCACATCCTAGAACCTGAAGACAACCATTTCATTGTGTTTGATGGAATTATTCCTCAGGAATTTGGAAAGAGTAAAGTATAGCAGAACATCTCCTCTGCTCCGTCTAGTGCACCGGCTGGAAGGACATGAAGACTGGAGACAGGAACCATCTAAGGGCTCCTTCGTTCATATGTCTGAAGGTCAGTGCTAACTGTCAGTCAGACGGGGGCTTTGCTCACCTACAGAGAACACCAACCCCTCCCTCTGTGGTCAATTCTTCACAGCAGGCACCCTCCGATTTCTTACATGGCACCTTGGGCCTCCACTGTTTCAAAGAGATAGAAACAAGAGTTCCAGTTTTTTAAATTCTGGGAACTGGTCCAGTATAACTTCCACTGTGTTGTTGGTCAAGCAGTCTCAGGACCTAAAGTACAAAAGAGGGACAGAAGATAGAATTCCTATCTCAATTGGAGGAATATCAAAGCACGGGGTGGGGGATATTGAGGCAGGGAAGAGGACCTGGGAACAGGAAGGGTTAAAAGAGGCCATCTGTATAAAGAATATAAATAGGGAAGGTTAATAGATACAGGGATAACAGTATGAGTGAATACAAAACTTCAGCCCCAAAAGTGATCAAAGGAAAAAGGATGAGCAGATGGGTGGCGCCAGGAGATTAGAAGGACCCATTGAGTTTTGTAATAGAGACTCAAATTAAGGGTTGAAACTGGGCCAAAGACCCAATTCTGACCAACCACAAAAGAGCAGATGGGGGACCACGAGAAGGAATAAAAGCTCACCTCCTAAGAACTTCAAGGGTTTTTCTCTTTCGGGGACCCCTCCCGCCCCCATGTTAGGAGGGAACCGTTTTTGTCTTCTATCCTTCCTTGGATTAAAATAAATCTTTATACCATATACCCACCATTCTATAGTTTGCAAATTAATTCTTCAATTTCTCAGACAAGAACCCAATAAAAGGAGGAACTTTGCATCACTATGTTTTAAAACTGTGGCATTTGTCTACAATAAAATGTTTTCAGTGTTTGGCTTCTGGTCTTAAATTTCTATCTTATATTTCTAGGTACTTAGTATAAGATAGTATACTTGCTTTCTTTGGAAGTTTGCTTGCAACACAGTTCCTCCCTCTGGGAGCATGCTGTGCTAGCCACTGCTCCTCTTAATCTCTGCACAGCTATCTGTGTCTTTTATCATTGAAGAAACTATATACACTTGGATTATTTCTGTTGATGTCTTTCTGTCCACCACAGTACTACCTTACTGTCAGGGTCATGCATTTATGAAGTGAACTTCTAAGAACATATAAGCAATGTGGCTGATTTTCTAAGCTGAACAAATAATCAATAACTTAAAAAATCATTTGCCTTCAAACTGGCAATATTCTTGTTTTCATGCACATGAGTCAAAAAATTATATTGACAACTAGGATGATATTCAAAATATTTAACTGCAAGTGTGTCTTTGGCATGGACTCATCAGAACAGATGCTATCTGTAAACAACTGAGTGGCAGTCAAAGATGAGTCCTATTTATAACCAGTCCTATTTACAAAATGAAAAATTAAAAAGTGTATCAATAAGTCACTGGTATAGAAATGCTTCTCTGACAGATCTTCAAATGGCCGAAAGATGTTGCTAAAGTAAATAATTCATTGTACTAAAGACGTGTCTCCTCCCTTGGAATTTCCCATACAAATCACAATGCACTATCAAGCAGCTGAGGGAAATACAGCAGCCTCAATGCACTTAAGATTAGAAATTCCAGCATTACTAACCTATTTGTTTGCACATGCATTGTATCTCATCCTGTTTTATGTAAACTTTGAAGAGACCATATAATCCGATTAATAAGAATTTCACTGTGCTTACAAACGTATCTTGAAAACATATTGGGCAAAAGGTGGCATAACTTGAACTAAATATATTTGTGTTATACTAAGAAATATAATCTATTAAGAACCATGGTTATATGTTCTAATTTTACTTATTATTGGCCATGTAAAGCCAATTCAAATGATACTCAGCTAAGGCAATAAAACATCTTTACAAATCTTTTTATAATTTTGTTAATTCAGTCAAACCATACCCTTAATTTTCATCTGTAATATTTCACCATATAACTAGGAAAATTTTATACTGTATGAAAGAGAATTTCTCAATTAATTGGGTAGGTGTATATAGCTAAGTATTTTTACTATGTTTCTTTAGAAATGCAACTATTAGATATATGTTAAATCTTATGCATCCTACAGCAAACATCTATATTATTAAAAGTTTCTGTCCTTAACAGATATCTCAGTCTCATCTTAATGAATTTTCATTACAATTTATTTTCTTTTTATGCTTTTTATTCATGTTTAAAACTACCTTTATAATCTATCTATTGGCATTTCTATTTCCACATTATTTTGCATTTCGTTATTATTTATCACAGTACTTTTTATATTCATTACCTGTCAGTTGGTTTTTGACCAAATTCAGCCATCAAAATATGGTGTGGCTCTCCTTAAAATATGTGTGACTTTTTAATTTTAAAATTTATGTATTAGTGAGCATGTGTGTCCCTATCACTCTGAACTTCATTATGATGTGAGACTACAATGCATCGATAAAAGTATATATATATAATTATATATAAAATCATATAGTTTGTCTAACTCCTTAAACATTAAGAAATAGAAGATGCACACTGCCATATTGGATAACTTTGGCATGATACCTGGGTCAAATTCAACTTTTGACTTCTCAGAACTATTCCCACTATAATTCATATGTATGTATGTATGTGTCAGCAAATGTTCGTGATCAGAAAGAATATGATGTATACTGCACATTATACATCCACTTTTAAAATAGATCATGTGTAAAGGAGGAATCATACCAATAAATAAAATCTATACATAATAATATAAAACAGTGATCTTTGCCAGTTGTTCCAGTTTCTATCTGCCCAAACTATCCCCAAGATTGTTAATAAACAGTAAAATGGACAGACTAAAAGGTCACAACCTTGCCTTGGCCAGACTCTAGAGGAAGTGTTAATGAGCACTGAATTAGCCAAAAGTTGGCAGCAGTTAGATGGAACAGAAGCAGGGGGTCCTGTGGACAATTCACAAACTAATCAGCTTGTGAGTAATTGGAAGTAGGCCACCGTCATTTTAAACTTAGTTACATTCCAGTAGCTGATTCTCCCCGGATCACCTTTGAAAGACATTGTATAATATCTATTTCTAATTTTGCCATTCAAATAAGCCCACACATTAAACCTGAAAGATATAACAATTTTTAAAAAGCCAATCAAAATTAAAAAACATGCCCTCTGAGTGTAGTTAACGATATACCAGGATTATCCAAAGTTCAAGGAATACTGGGATGACTAAGACAAATTTTCTTTTTTTCGTGGCACGTGTATTCTGGTGGCAAAGACCTACTGTAAGCAAGTGATAAATGATACCCTGCAAATTATTCTATTTCTGAGCAATAAAATTAGAAACAGTGGTTATAGCAGTGTTATTCTATTGCTGAGCAATAAAATTAGAAACAGTGGTTATATGAAGTTGACTGAGAAGGAAGTGGAGAATTCACAAATAGAGACAAGAAATACACACTACTCTTCCAGAATATTTTGTTTGCAATTTCTTATACATGAATTGCCTTCCTGATTACAACTAACTTTTCCCACTCTTATCTATCTTCACCTAGTAGAGAAATCCTTCTAAATTACCATTTAAATACACATTTGCCTTGCGCTGGAAATGTATCATATAATGAACCAGATATTGGTGTGCACAACTTCGAAGACCATATGTTTCCAGCTCACATACCTCTGGCTCATCAGGCCATCTTCTCATCCGCCATGTCCTGTCCTGCACCAAGCTTCTACTGTTGAATCCTGGCCTCTTTTATCTCAACCCAACACACATTTTTGGAAACCCAGCTTAAGTCCTACCTCCAGCTGTCCCCAACAAGGTGACACAACCGAAAGGAGAGGAGCTGTGAAGTCACACTCCCACAGTCGAAAGCCACTTAGTCTCTTGATACTCAGTTTCCTCATCTGTAAAATGGAATGAAAGCTCAATACCTACACAAAGAAGATAATGAGAAGGCTACGGAGCCCACAGTAACCTTTGTTATCTTCATTTATTTTGCATGTATTGACATAATGAGATTTTCATCTTTATTTTTCTAATAATGTTAATGATACTTATTAACTCTGGCACCTAAGCAAAATTGCTAATGCAGTGTCCTCACTGCAAAATAAGCAGTGAGGAAATAAGCTATGTATCTCATTTGTTTTGTGGCCCCTACTACAGTGCTGGAGACATTGTAAATGCTCACAAAAATGTATTCATGAATTTACAATACCAAAGATTTCCAATAAATAAAAAGGAATGACTGAAGAACTCATGATTTAAATATAGTACAAAATCACTTCATCATGAGCATTAGTGGCTAGCCATGAAATCCAGCTATGACGAAACATAACAAATAATAGAAACAAAATAATTTAAGTAAAAGACTATTTTATTAGTAATTTTAATACTCTCTAAAATTTAATTTCTGTGCATTCAAGAAAAAGGAAAGTATTCATCTAGGAAACACAGAAGAAATAGATTCAAAACAGTAAACATTTGCTATTTTGACATGAAACTAAACAGACCCATTATAAATTCTCACAGTTAACCTGAAGAATGTGTGCTTCAAAATAACATGGGTTTTCTACAGGCACAATTCAAAAACCAAGTGAGTTTCAGTGGTGCACACCTGTAATCCTGCTACTCAGGAGGCTGTGGTGGGAGAATCACAAATATACAAAATAATAAAAAATAAACTGAGCCGGGTACGTAATTCAGTGGTAGAGTGTCTAGGTCCAATCCCCAGTACTGATGAAAAAAAAATATCAAGACTCTGTGTTTACACATCTAGGAAAAAAAAAAACAACTAAAACAAAAGTTAAATTTAAACATGTAATCTTTTCTAGTTTCTAAAAGGTAAGGAATATGTACTTCATTCTTAGATTCTATTTGTTTTAACTAGCACAATGAGCAAATAGTTGGTTTAAGTTTGGAATATTAACATATCATCCTGAGAGTTTCATTTCTAATGTGCTGGGTTTTTTTTTCCCCTAAAAGGAAATAAAATCTTCCAAATTTTGAAAAAAAAATAAAATCATTTGTCTTCCTAAGTAAAAGAGTGTTATATGTCTTCCCACCCCCATTTCTGCTGGGATAATATAAATGTGTTTCCCATTTCATATTTAGTAACAAAATGTAAAACACACTCTAATGAAGTTTGGGGCTATCTTATTCAAATAGTGATTTAGAGACGGCTGCAAAGAGGCCTGATCAGGGACACCTGCACAACGTCAAATGCCAGGCTACGTCATCAGGGGACTGTTTTGTCTCTAAGTTCAAATTAGATATTACTTGACAAATATGTGTTTATCAGATTAGGAGACAAAATTCTACCTCCTTGATTCTTGAATCCATTTCTCTATCAGAACAGTATGTGCTTGATATAATTCATGAGAAATGACACAGCCTTGCTCTCATAACATTTCCCAACAAATTCTTCAGGTATTCATAATATCTTGTTTGTAATAATTATTTATAGATGATTTAATATAGCATTGGTGGTTATCCATTTCTGGCTTGAACGTACCAAGATTTGAGGTCAAATTCTGATTTTTCTATTTGCCAGTTATCTTACTTGAAATAAATTGACTTCTCCAGGCCTTTTTTTAAATTATTATTTGTAAAATGAGGTTAATGATAATACCTCATAGAAATGTTAGAAGAATTAAGTGTTTAATATATACTAGTAATTGTTAACATTACCTGCTTCTTGGCCCCAATACTGAAAACCTTAGAAATGTGGATAGCATTTCCTTTTATATCTGCCCTACTACCTGGCAGAGTATCTGACATATAATATAGATACAATATATATAAATATTGGTTGAATAAATTAAATGCACATGAATATGGAAGTTGAATGCAAAATATTAATGTATACTAACATACTTGCAAGATGCCATCCACATTTTTTCAGGGTGCCATATTATTCTAAGTTTCTGGTCAGGATGGAGAGAGACAAACTTAATGAGACAGGGGTTCTACTATGACTTTACTTTGGAAATTTGGCCAAGATTGTACTAAATTTAAAGTCTGCACATATAAGTCTCAATACTATCACACTTAATAATTCTCCTAGGCTGTTCTAATGAATGAGATAATTAAATTTATTGCTTTTCAGAATTCATCTAAGTTATTAAAGCAAAACTGGTTTTTAAGTTGTGAGAAAAAGAACATAAAGTGATATGGAAGAGAAGCAAAATTATCTCGATAATTTGGGTTATAAAAAATGTCTCATGGAAGGAGATTTAGAAGGGACTACAGACAAAGAAGATGAAAACTTTAGATGAACAAAGAAGATGACCTAACTGAGGGAGTTGGGAGGCAGGTAGAGGGAAACACACTAAAGCGCATGAGGTATATATCCAAACATAAAACTCAAATCACTGTGCAAAGCACTAAAGGGAGGGAACGGGGAGGGAATGGGGTGGGATTTGAGGGAGGGCTAAATGGGCAATGTGCGCATGTATGATTCTTCTAACCTGACACCTATCAAATGTATAATTACACCGCACCAGTAAATGGATATAAATTAAAAAAAGAAAAAAAATGTCTCATGTGGATGAGTTACTGAGTTCTCAAGTATTATTTGAGTTGAGACATAAAAATGAAGCTGAAAATGATAATTATCTCCTGGACTTAAAAAGTAGAAATAATTTAACATTGTGTTCAGATAATTTGCCATGTATTCATTCAACAGATATTTTTCTAAGGTATTTTTTTATAGACTGACCCTGTCCATATAGTAGCTACAAGCCACATGTGACTATTTCAATTTACGTTTACATTAATTAAAATTAAAAATTCAGTCCCTTGACCACAGGCGCCACATTTCAATTGCTCTATAGCTACATGTGGCTAATGACCACCATATTGGACAGAGTAGAATACATTTCTACCATCACAGAAAGTTCGATGGCACAAGAACTCTCCTAGACGGTTTGGGATTGTGAAAAGGGGTTGAGAGCAAATTCCTGGAACCAAAGAACTGGACATACTGGAAGAGACAGGAGCAAAAATCATTTCAATATACTACAGGAAAGACTGTAGATTAAGATTTGAGTTGAATTTCGAAGAATGAGCAAGATTTCATTTGCATGAATTGCGTGGCTTTAATTTGCTGAATTTATATAACAACATCCTTAGAGCAGCAATTTTAGGATTCTAGGAAAAGTGAAGGTTTGTAATGTAATGTTTCTTCCTACTTTATAAAAGTTCTTGTGTTTTTACTGGGAATAATTAAGGTGTTTCATTTTAAGATTATTGATACCTGATGATTTCTGAATAACTCCAGTTTGCTGAACAGTCCAGAAATGACTTCTAAATAACTTTATACTCAAAACTGTTTCTTGAGATTTGGCATTTAATCTAGTTCAAGTTAAAAAATGATGACTATAAAGTATTAAACACAAAACCAACCTGGGATTAGAGCTATAGATTTACCTTATAGAATTCTTTTCCTGAGATAAACGCATTTATATTGAAGCGTTTCAAAAACATTATTTTTTTTTATCTGAGGTCTGATTCATCATATTTCTGTATTGTTTTCTCATCTTTCTTGGATTGTAAACACAGCTAATATATAAGACTACAAGTTTAAAATGCCTGGGAAGCTATTGCATTGCCTCTTACACCTAGCAGCGCTGCTAACAAGCTCTGACTGAGCCTGATGCGAAGGGCCTGTCTTAGGTGTCCCGGGAGGTGTAGTATCTCACCAACACAAGGTGGTGCTCTGTTCTTATGAAACAGCCTGTTTGATTTGGTTCTGGGAAGTAGAGGTCAAACCTCCTCTGAGCTTGACCAAATTCTTGGTTTTAAAAACTGCTGATGTGTAGTTCTCACATGAAAACCTCATGCCCGCCAGTTAGAAGCCATTCTCAGAAAGCCACGCTAATCATAATTCCAGCCCCTGGCGAGGACCCAATCTGTCCCCTTGTACTCCAAGGCACTCATTCGATGGCAGTAAGCCTTGGCTCTCCCACTGATTGCCTCTTTTCATTTTCTCTGTTTGTGATTTCTTGTGATCACATCGTTCTTACACTTTTCTTTAGGTTGTCTCAAGCCTATTGTTTCTGCGAATTGAACAGACTTTTTCCAGACAAAATCTTCCAGGTTGACCTCCCAATGTTTAAAATGACTTTGGCCTTCTTTTAGCAAACCAATTGCTCAGTTAACCATTCTTTACATCACTATGAATATATATATATATATATATACATACATGCTATGAATATATATAAAACACAGTACATACAATCATATATTTATATATTTACCTAATGAAAATGCCAGTCCCAATATAATGTACAGGGAAGGAGGGAGGTGGGGAGGGAGCCAGGGGAAGCTCACCAAGTGCTGGGTACAGGTATGTCACTATCCCTATGAACTACATTATGATGTGAGACGACAATGCAGCAATAAAAGTTTTTTTTTTTTTAATTTCTACTTCCACTCTTCCTCTAGGGAAACTTTGACAGCATAATTTGAAACTGTGACTTAGGCTGCGTTCACTATATTTAAATAATCCTTCTTGCTGCTAGAGAGGGAGCAGGCAAGTATTGTATTCCATTTAACAATAATTTTGTTTTATAGGACATAAACAAAATTTTTATATGTAGCTTCAAATACATTTATAACATAAAATGCAAATTGTTTACATATCTATCATCTATCTATCTGCATATTTATATATGTATATTGCCAGATGGAACTAAGGGTTTAATTCTGGCCTTAGATAATTCAGTATATGCCAAATCTGCCAAGAAAATGGAATCTGCTACACTTTGCCACCAATTAGGTATGTATTTATTTCTAGTATTTCTCAGAGAAACTTTCCATACTGCTTTAAATTTCTGGAATTTGATTTTAAAGTGAGTTTAACCCATAATTCTTCTATTCTGAATTGCATGAAAACATACATCTTGTTAAAAAATGTTTTTAAAATCTCAAGAAATCAGAGTGGGAGAGATTGCATGTTTCTCAAATGTTTTAAAATCCCCAAACAAACAAACAAAGTTAAGAAAAGAGATCAGGTTCCGCATGTTTTAAACCGTGTTCTGTGGTCTCATCTCTAATGAAAGTTTGCTGACGCCATGACAATGTCAGAGATTCAGCTTCTCAAAGAACATGTTGTCTGGTTACTATAGCATTTCTATATTCGAATTAATTAGAAACGGAAATGTGGATAGCCTTAGCTTTGAAATTAAACGAGCCCCCTAACGGGGAAGCTAATTACTGAATTCATTCTGACGGTCTGTTTTACCAGTGAAAATTTAGGTTATTGAATTGAACAATATGTACTCAGGACTAGCGCTGGAAATCAGGGCATCCGTGGACAGAGCCTGGGAGAACCAGTAGGTCCCTTACTGCGCCAGACCCGATGTTAGTCTTTTGTTAGAGAGGATTATTATTGTTAATATTGTCACCTTTATGACAAAGGTTCTAATATGAAGAGTACTCAGAATTCTTAAAAAGCTTCCATAAGTCTATTCAGTACCCTACTTCTGACTTCCATGAAGGTACCTTTCCCACTGTGTGATTAGGCGGCTCCACCGGAAGCCATAGTCTGAATGTGTTGAGGGAGATTTAAGAAGGAAACTTTCCCATAAGTTTGAAAGACAAAAGGGGAATCTATCTGGGCTTCAGTATAAATTTTTTTTTTCTCTTAGAGGTTTCATTTTCTGAGTAGAAGTTTATAGTGAACAAATATGTTCCTAGTATTGTGCTTTTCAAACACACACACACACACACACACACACACACACACACATACACACACCCCTACGTATTCAGTCACAATAGAACTAGCAGAAAGCAAGCGATGATTAGGGAAGAATTACCTGTCTCTGTTATGTTATTTAAATAATGGCAAGTATAGCAATAATATTCATGGCCATTTAAAAATCATGTAGACCAAGCGTGGTGACACACGCTTGTAATCTCAAAACTTGGGAGGCTGTGACAGGAGGATCGCAGGTTTGAGGCCAGTCTCAGCATCGTAATAGTGAGATGCTCAGCTACTTAGTGAGACCTTGTTTCAAGATAAAAAATAAAAAGGACTAGAGGTGTAGCTCAGAGGCAGAATGCCCCAGTATCAAAGTAAATTAATTAATTAAAAAATAAAAATCAAACAGCCATAACTGTTTTGTCTTGCCAAAGCACTAAGATTCCCAAGAAGCAGAAAGAAATCTTTTAGCGTTGCATCACCTATGCAGCGATACTTGATACAGGCTGATCTGATGATGCACATCTTCCGATGACTTCTGGGATGAAGATCCAAGTCATGTCCCCCAATCCTGGTTCTCTGCGTGGAAAATGCTGGCCCAGAGGCATCTCTAAAATTGAAAGCTGGTGTTTGGTGTTCTTGACAGAGCTGTGTGCTACAGGCATGGAGTTTCCTAGCTACTTCGGGGTCCCCTGATTACCTGCCTCCACCTCTCATGGCCCATCTTGGGATGGCGTCTCTAATTCTCCCTAAAGGAGGCGATGAAACATCGCTTAGTGCATTTCCCATCCATCTTTATCCTGTTCTCCTCCTTTTGGGCTCCCCACTATTCAGAGAGCTTCCAGCCATATTGCTGTGTGTGGTGCCAAGTCTCCTTGAGGTGCTTTTAAGATTCTTACATCATAATGAATTGATAAGGTCCTCAGTATGGCACATGTCTGACACCATTTAGGTGAGTGAAATTATTTGCAAGTTATAGAAAACCTGCATTTTTCTGTTTTACTCCAAATGTCCTATATTATAAATATTCCATAACCGAAAAATTAGAAATTGACTATGTACTGATATATTTTGCATCGCAGACTTGTGGAATATTAATATATAACAATTACAATTTTTTGTGTGTGGTACTGAGGATTGAACTCAAGGGCATTCTACCTCTGTGCTATACCCCCAGTCCTATTTTATTTTATTTTTTACTTTGAGACAGGGTCTCACTAATTTGCTAAGAGTCTCACTAAGTTGCTGAGCCTGTCCTTGAACCTGCCAATCCTCCTGTCTCAGCCCTCCAAGTACTGGGATTATAGGTGTGCATCACCATGCCTGGCTAACAATTACAAATTTTAAGTCCTTTATTTTACCCAGAAGCGATAGATCTAGGAAAGTGCAGAGGCTTCTTTTTTAAGAGTTCATACTTGAGAAATAATGAGGTTTCAGCCTTAGTAAACAGGAAAATAGAAACCTTATTAAGGTATGGAATCTAGGTCTATACCTTGATGAGTTAAAAAAAAAAGGAATCATGTGCACTCTGATGGAAATAAAGCAGGAGCTGTTCCACAGGGTCAGAGTCAGAATTGCTTGGTTCCCACAACCACAAATGATGTCCCACAAATTCCTGAATTTATGTTATTAATAATATGTCTACAGCATGCTTAAAATTAGTAGTGCCCTTCTCCCCACTTAAAAAAAAAGCATCAAGTTTAATGATAAACAAAGCAAAAGAAAAATAAGTAAGTCAACAGACAAATAAGACTTGGAACATGACCTATTAGGTTAGGTAGAACGTGATATGAATTATTTTCTCACTGCTATAATTTTAAAATGATAAAGAGCTATCCAATCACCTAAGAAAACAAGAACTGAAAGAAGCTGGACGTGGTGGCTCAGGCCTGTAATCCCAGTACCTGGGAGGCTAAAACAGGAGGATCACAGCTTTGAGGCCTGTGTATGATAAAAAATCTGGGGGTATATCTCAGAGGTAGAATGCCCTGGTGCATTATAACTGTACATAAGAAGCCGGGGGTGGTGGTGCACACTTGTCATCCCAGTCCTTGGGAGGCTGAGACAGGAGAATCGCAGGTTCAAGGCCAGCCTCAGCAATTTAGGCTCTCAGCAACTTAGTGAGACCCTGTTTCCAAATAAAACAATTAAAAAAAATAGGTCTGGGCATATAGCCCAGAGGTAGAGGCTCCTGGGTTCCATCCCCAGTACAATAAATAAATAAAAGTACAATAAAGAAAGAAAGAAAAAAAGAAAGAAAGAAAGAAAGAAAATGTACATAATAGTGAGATTCAAAGTGATATATTTACATATGCACATGGCCTGTTACCTTCCAAGTACCTCCCCTTTCCCTCTCCTCCTCCCTCCTCCAATACTTTTCCAGTACTCCTCTCTCTCCTGTTTTCACGAGGTCCCTCCCCCATGGATTTGCTGGACACACTACAAATAGCAGCTCTCATGAGTTGGAATCGCAGCCTATGTCCCTCTCCAGTGGGAATCACATACCCAAATAGATGGCTCTCCCTATCTGGAGTTGTGAAGGGGCCATGCCCTCACAGCTCTGCCAGGCATTGTCCTCCTGGAGGCCCTCTGTGGTGGCCCCATCCCCATGACAGTTCTATCCCCTGGCCCTGTGGTTCAGTAGAACATCCTTTGAAACCTAGGTGGATGCAGCTCCATTCTCACAGATTTTCATGCACAACAAACACTGCAGTGGGGCCTGCTGGAGCTGCACCTGGGATATCCGAGGACCAGAAGAATGGAGCACAAAGATAAGAGTCCTCTATGTGAGCTGGTGTTAGGCAGAGGCAGCCCCTGCTTTGAATTGGTTCTATTCCCCGGTCCCTAGAACTCTGAGCCTGTAATGGAAGGAGCAGCCTCGATGGTCTAGGAAATATATTTGGGGTTATTCTTGCAATTTTTTTTTTTGTTTTGGACAAGAGATCCTGGTTACTGTTCAGATGACTAAGACATTTTCCCATTGCCCATTGTCTTGATGAATGGTGCTTGGCTTTCACTGTGATGGCGGATCCATACTAATCACTTTATGAAATGATGACTTGGCCACATCCTTGTTCTCTTCCAAACAGGCTTTCTCAATTTTTTTCCAATGTGGATTGGCTGAAAATATTTTAAAATTGTAGGGTCTGCTTTATTTTTTTAAAATCGGTGCATTATAAATGTACATAATGAGATTCAAAGTGATATATTTGCATATGCACATAACATTATTTAGTCTGTTATCTTCCAAGTACCTCCCCTTTCCCTCTCCTCCTCCTTCTCTCTCTTTCTCTCTCTCTCTCTCTCTCTCTCTCTCTCTCTCTCTCTCTCCTCTCTTTCCCTCTAGCTTCCACATTGAGAGAAATATATGGCCATTAATTTTCTGAGTCTGGCTTATCTTATTTAGCATGGTGTTCTTTGTCCATTTTTTCTGAAAATGACATAATTTCATTTTTCCTTAAGGCTGAGTAAAATTCTACTGCATGTATATACCACATTTTCTTTACCCATTCATCTGTTGACAGACACCTGGGTTGGATCCATAACGTGACTTGTGAATTGTGCAGCCATAAACATGGGTATGCATGCATCACTATAATATTCTGATTTTAGTTTTTTTGGAAAGATATTGAGGAGTAGTATCTGAGTCATATGGTGGTTCCATCCCTAGTCTTTTGAAGAATCTTCATACTCTTCTTCATTGTGGTTGTACTAATTTATAATCCCACCAACAGTGTATAAATGTTCCTTTATTCTCCACATCCTCATCAGCATTTATTATTTGTATTCTTTGTGTGTGTGTGTGTGTGTGTGTGTGTGTGTGGTACTAGGGATTGAACTCAGAGGCATTCTACCCCCAAACTATACCCTCTGCCCTTTATAACTTTTTTTTTAAACTGGGTCTCACTAAGTTGCTGAGAGTCTCACTACGTTGCTGAGGCTGGTCTCAAATTTGTGAGGCTACAATCTCAACCTCCCAAGTACTGGGATTACAGGCATGCACCACCAGGCCCAGCTTATCATTTATATTCTTGATTATTTCCATTCTAACTTTTGATTAATAATTTCATCTTTAAATCATATCACCATTCTCACTTTTTAACTACAGGCAGTCAAGAGAAGCCACATTTCACCCACCTTTGATACTTTGCTTAGATATTTCCTCAACTAAATATCCAACTTTATAACTCAGTCTCTACCTTACACAAAATACTGGGGCATGCATGCAATTTAGCTGTTCTTTGCCACTTTGTAACAAAGATCAACTTCTCTTTATTATCCAATTATGTTCCTCATTTCCTTCTGAGATCTCATCATAGTGGCCTTTACCTATATATATATAGATATAGATAGATAGATGATAGATAGATAGAGGAAGATAATAGATGATAGATAGATAGATAGATAGATAGATAGATAGAAAGATAGATAGATAGATATAGGTAGATAATAGATGATAGATAGATATAGATAGAGGTAGATAATAAATGATAGATAGATATAGGTAGATAATAGATGATAGATAGATAGATCGATAGATAGATATATAGATATATTTGTATATTTGTACTGGGGATTGAACCCAGGGGTGTACTACCTCTGAGCTAGACCCTCAACCCTATTTTACTGTTTATTTTTAAATGGAATTTCACAGCCGGGCATGGTGGCACACACTTATAATCCCAGTACTTGGGAGGCTAAGACGGGAAGATCACAGGTTCGCCACCAGCCTCAGCTACTTACTGAGGCCCTCTGCAACTTGGTGAGACCCTGTTTCAAAATAAAGAATAAAAAATAGGTGGGGGTGTAGCTTGGAGGTAGAAAGCCCCTGGGTTCAATCCCTAGTGTCGCAAAAAAAAAAAAAAGGAATGGAATTTCACTAAATTGCTGAAGGCCTTGCTAAGTTGCTGAGGTTGGTCTTGAACCTGTGATCCTCCTGTCTCAGACTCCCAAGTACTTGGATTACAAGCATGTGACACCATGGGGTTTACCATCCATATTTTCTACTAACACTCTGTTTATGACGACTTGGGTATTCTGTAAGAAGAGTGAGGCTCTCTCTACATATCTCCTTCTCTCCTTCTGAGTGGTCAGCAGAATCATCCTTATGATCGATTCATGGTAGTATAGGCTATTTCTAGCATTCACCTCAAAACTTTTCCAACTGCTACCTGTTACCCAGTTCCAAAGCTGCTTCCCCATTTTTAGAAGTTTATTACAGCATCACTCACACTTCTCAGTACCAATTTCCTGTCCTTAGTTCATTCAGGTTACTATAAAAAACTAACATAAACTTTGTGGCTTAGCAATAATACAAACATAGTGCTCACCAATCCGGAGGCCGGGGTTCCAGATGGAGAATTCAGCCGATTCAGCCATTGATGAGGACCCATTCTCCGACTGTCACTGTGTCCTTACTTGGTGGAAGGGGTGATGGCGCTCTCTCGGACCTCTTTTATAAGGACACTGATCCTGTTTATGAAGATTACTATCAGGTAGTAGGGATTGTCCAATTCCTGGTCTTTGTTTACTCTCTGGACATCTCCTGTAGCAGTTCAGCACTCCAACTGGAGCTCTGAGGGGAAGTCCGTGGCCCAAAAGACCAATGGTTGCGGTGTGTCATTTTCTACAAAGATAGCTCACTTTGATGCTTTGAATATGCACATCTGTGGCTTTACTCCAATTTGCCTCTTTTCATCTTTGTATGTAATACCCATAATAAATTTAATGAACTTGAGCCAGGCGTGGTGGCACACTTGGGAGTAAAGCAGTATACCAGTGCTGGGGAGACTGAGACTGGAGGATTGTGGGTTTGAGGCCAGCCTCAGCAACTTAGTGAAACCCTCAGCAACTTTGTAAGACTCTGTTTCAAAATAAAAAATAAAATAGGGCTGGGGTGTAGTTCAAGTAGAATGCCCCTGGGTTCAATCCCCACTAACACACACATACTCTCTCTCTC
>PVJS01030244.1:0-24228 GCA_004027185.1 Glis glis | reverse complement strand
TTTATGACAGTAATTCCATGGATTCACTACTTTCTTACCCTTCCCCTTCCCTTGTACCCCTTCCCTTGCAGCACTGAGGGTTCTCCATTGTCATTGGAGTCCCTTTTGTGTCCCCACTACTCCCTAAGTTGTGCATATTAATGAAAACATATGACCCTTCATTTTTTGTGATTGGCTAATCTCACTTAACATAATGCTCTCCAGATATTTCTCAATTTCTTTATCTATGCAGTAAGGGTGAGCCTCGAGGTTAATATCCATTCTCTGAAATCTTTAGATCTTAACATTGTTGGGTTCAATCAGATATTTCTAAAATGAAGTGTTGAGAAGTTTTTGGTTTTGAAGTTAGAATCAACTGCAAAAGTATAAAGACCACAGTCTCCATAGACCTCTGATACCTACTGCAAGTGCAGGGGCTCCCCAAATCACCCCAAATTTCAGTGATTCTCTAGAAAACTCACAGAATTTATACATGGCTGTGATGTTCTCATTACAGTTATCATAGGAAAGGAAAAACAAATCAAAATCAGACAAGGGAATAACAGAGGGCAGAGTCCAGAGAAGTACCAGATACCGAGCTCTCAGTTACCAGTCAGGAACACATTTCTTTTCTGGAGCTGATGTGTGGGGTATTGACAACCAGAGAAGGTGCCCTGAGCCTTGGTGCTCAGAGTTTTCATTAAGGCTTAATTATGTAGGAATTGTTGGCTAGCCACATGGCTGACTCAGTTTCCAACCCCTCAGGGAGTGGAATGATATAACACAGGCCCTTATTCTATATGGAATTTTTGATATCTCTGGCATGGACAGCCCCTGTCCTAAATGTTATTTGGTGTGGCCAGGCCTCTAGATCGCATTGTTAAACTATCTGGTATGAACCAAGGCTCCCAAGCTCGGATCCGGCAGGACATCCCGAGGGCCCAGGGTCAGATACCACTTTCCTAAAGACAAGGGTAAGGCCAGATCTCTTTTAGAGTATGACTGGTTTATTTTTATTTTTTAATTAAAACATAGTAATGATACATATTTATGGGGTACAGTGTGACATTTCATACATCATATAATAATATAGATATTGTATAATGATCAGATCAAGGTAATCGGCATATCACCTCAGACAGTTGTGTGTGTGTGTGTGTGTGTGTGTGTGTGTGTGTGTGTGTGTGTGTTTGCATGTTTATGTGTTGGAAACATTCAAGATCCTCTCTACTAGCTATTTTTAAATACTTAATTGTTGTCAATCATAGTCACAGTCACCCTATGCTGTAAATTATTCGTCCTATCGAACTGTACCCTTGTGCCCATTAAATGTCTTCTCTCCATCCCTCTCTCCCACACCCTCCCCAGGCTATGGTAAGCACTATTTGATTCTCAACTTTTATGAGAGGCAAGGTTAAATTCTTCCACACAGTTTTAAAAATCTTTCTGTGAAGGACAAAGAAGCAAAACATTCCTGGGTATCTTACTACTAGAAGGAAAATTGGAAATCCTGCTGTTTCTTAAAATAGGAACCCAGGACCACTTGCATCAGAAATCACCTGGCATTAACAAAGCACAGATTATAGGATCCAGCCTCAAATGTACTCAACCAAATTCTCTGGAAAAGGAGCCTAGGAAAATGTGTTTTAAACATTTTCCCTGGGAGCTGGGCGTGGTACATTTTAAACATCTTCCCAGCCTCAGAAACTTAGGTAGACTCTGTTTAAAAATAAAATAGAGCTGGGGGTGTAGCTCAGAGGTAGAACACCCCTGGGTTCAATCCCCAGTAACACACACACACACACACACACACACACACACACACACACACACATACACATGTTCCCGGGGCAGTTTCTTGTGCAAGCCAAAATTCAAGAAATGTAATTATGATCCAAGTTTCTTGTTTCTAAAAGCAGAGTGAAAAATAGCATGAAAGGGAGAAAATTCTGCCTCTGGTCCCACTGCCAGTTCCTGAGTTTACCTTAGGCAAGTCATTGTTCCTCAGACAGCACGTGTTTGGGAACAACACTTAGCCAACTTCGTTTCAAGCAGACATAACTAATGTATGATGTTACTAAACTGAGAAAATGTTCATTGGGTTACTTCGTGTTCTTAGGGAAGATGCTTGCAGAATCCAAAGTGGCATTCTACATAGTTTGGGGGGCCTTAGAAAAATGAGTGGATTCCCTTCTTCTAAGTATTTATAACTATGGACCTCCTTGGCAGTGGTGTTCCTATTCATTCATTCATGCATGCATTCATTCATTCATTCACAAACTATTGAGTATGTACTCTGTAGCAGGCAGGCTCCAGGTGCTAAGGATAGAACAATGACTAAAACAGAAAGAGTCCCTGCTCAGTGAATCCAGGAGCACATACATGTCGGGCCAGCCAGTGAGACGTGTTATGTAGGTTAATTTTAAAATCAGGATGAAGGAGAAAAGGGATCCAAAAGAGGGGCTTGCTATTTAACATAGACTGTGAGCTAGAAGTGAAAGACGCCATAGCGTCATTGGTTAGAGGGGACATCCCGTACTACGGCCCTGAGACAAGAGCAGCATCGCACATGGCAGAGGAGAAAGCCTTACATGATGGAGTTAAATAAGACTGAGAGGAGCAGAAATGGAAGATACATAGAACTGGCAGCTCTTTCAAGGAATTTGTCAAGAAAAGGGAGAAACAAAAATGGTAACTGGTGGGGAAAATCAGGTCAAAGGAAGAGTTTTGTAGTGGTGGGGGTTGTGAACAGTAGAGAGTTGTCCACATGTTCATGTGGAATGATCCAGAAGAAAGCAGATTACTGACACTGCAGTAGAGAAAAGGGACAATCATGAGAGTGGTGTCCTTCCGTAGGTGAGAGGGGATGGCATCATTGTTCAGGAACGACCGGCCTCCGGTAGGAACACAATGTCCTCTACTTCTTTCTCCTTTTCTTCATTTCTGACTCCCATCATGGTCTTATTTTCAGCCTTGCCATCTCTTCTCCTGGACCCTCTCCTGTTATATAAATTCTTTTGTCTTCTGATGTCCTTCAGGGGGAAGAAAAAGGAATAAAAGATATTCATAGCCCCCTCCATGGAGAGTGAGGCTGAAATATCTATTTTACCAATTATTAGTTTTGTTGGATGAGTCAGATGAGATTTTGTATAGTACTCTTTGAAACTGTCACTTTTCTAATTCCTCTTATAATGGAAGAAACAAATCATGACCAAAACCGTACCACTGGTAGATGTTGTGCTCATCAGGCTCATGGTGTGCACCTCCCTTGTCTTTTCTCTTTACCTGTGGAATGGCCAGATTTGTTCTGCTACCTCCCACTGACACTTTAGTCTGATGCTTAAATGTTACCTCACCTGCTGGGAGAGCTCAGAGCCAAAATGTCTGCTCTCTGGCCAGTTATTAAATGTATCACTCAGTACATTAAGCCCCCGGTGATTGGTTTGAGGAAACAGGATGAGTTAGAATGAGAGCAGCTAATACCACCTGCTGGAATTATGCTTAAGAGAGGGGAAGAGAGCAAAAGCCGTCCCTGGTTTTGTTCCATTCGTTGCTGTAAGGTGCTCAGAAGTCATGACCCAGCTCTATTTGATAGTAATGTCTGCCATCTATATTAATTTTTTCATGCCAATATACCACCTTGTGCATTTATCTTTTAATTTTTCTCTTTTCTCCCTATAATGATTCAGTGTCTAACACTACCATGAAGACTAGCTGTATTTCATCTTGTTCTCTCTCTTAGAAGCTCCTGGAAATTAGGTCATAGAAGGTTGTAACTTGAAAGGACTTTGGAGGTTATCTAGTTTAGTGATTGTCAAACACATTTTGGACACAAAAACTTTAGGAAAGCTACAGATATAGTCCTCACTTCATACACCAATAAACTGAAGCACAAAAAGACTAGAACTCATGTGCACTGATTTCCAAGCCATGCCCTATATAAGTTATTTGCAATTACAATAAGAATGGCTTAAGCAATAATGACTATCTCATATAGGAAGTCCTGAGGTAGATGACTCCAGGAATAATTTAGAGTTGAACAGTGTCACCAAGGACCTAGGTTATCCCATTGCCCTTGCCGCCCTCCCTGGGATGTCTGATATATGTGAAATGGTTCTAGAAAAAAAACACACAATCACACAATATCAAGGGGCAAAAAAATGGAATGTCATTTCCTTATGTCTCTTGTGAGCTAAGAAATCTTTCCCCAGTAGCCACCAAAGGATTCACATCTCATTGGATAGAAGGCATTGCGTCCCATCCTGTGTTGTTACTGGCAAGGTGCATGGGATTTTCATGCCTGTCTTGGTGAAATCCAAATTCCCCCTCTGGACTTGAGGTAGGGCTATCCTCAGGTTCCTGGAAAAGTCCCATCAGCTCACAGGAGAAAAGGCATGAGTGACTGGGGGAGAAAAGTCTCCATGGTGTCTCCTCTTTCTGTGTGTCTTCTGAACAAGAGGCACTGAAAGCCTCATCCTTAGCTTTCCGAGGATGCATGTGGGGCTGAGCCTTGGAGGACAGAGATAGTGTCCTCTTCAGAGGCAGAGCATATATTTACTTCTTGTCCAGGATAATAATGACAATGTCTCTGTTCAGGGAAAAGCTGAGCAAGTTTGCTAGCAGCTTCTTTAACAGATTGGGTTGTTCTAAATTCTGGGTTTATCAGCTGGGAAGCAAACTTTCTTAATGTGTAGCATTAACCCAAACTGTCCCATGTCACCCCAAGGGGACTTGGCGGGGGGTAAGAGCAAGGGAAACAAACATGAACAGGAAGCCCATTCTGCCTACTGTGTTGTGAGTGTCAAAGGCCTTTGTCTCTGACCTGGGAGTCTCACGTTTTCTGCCATGAAACCATGTCCAGCTAAGTGATTAACTTGCAAATGGGGCAAAATCTGAGCCCCTTCCCAGTTCTTCTCGCCATTGGGAATGCCTTCATTCATGTCTGCTGCAACGTTCTTTCCAACGAGCCACGCCGTGTACACCCCATTCTCAAATACCTATTTCTGGAAACAGAGAACTTTTTGGTCCATAAGAAATGCCTTCTCTACAGGCAGAAACGGGGCAACACTTCAGTCTCCAAGTGGAGACACATTAAGTGAGGACAGTGTCGTTGGCTCCGGTGCCTTCCAGTCTCGCCTCCCTTTTATTCGCTCACTGACTCTCTCTATAATTATCTCTTTTAAAATGTCAGTTGCTCTCACCCAGAAGACCAAGAGCAATCAGCCACAACCTGAACTTTAGAAGCTTTTAAAGCACGCTGGCTGTCTGCCTGGGAGATGGGATTTCTCAAAGGCATCCCTTAGCGATGTCAGGGAAGCCGACGTTGAGTGATGAGAGAGAGGAGCCCTTCCCTTTCCTCTCACGCTGGGCCTTGCAGCCCCTTCATTAGAAAGCAGCAAAAGAAAGTAGGGTGTGCAAAGCTTGTAAACACATCTTCAGCAGAACCTCATTGGAGGCTCCTTGGGGAGGACATTGCTCATGGTGGCCCTTGGCCCTGAGTCCCTTTCTGCACTCAGTGGAACTAAGGGGCCCTAGAGCAAACTATTGCTGTTAAGAAGACTATGGTCAAGAGGGAAAAAAAATAAGGTTCTATTCTGATTACCAGAGAGAAAAGTGCAGATATTTTCTAATGGCAGATGGTGCTCAGAATTTCTCCAAACAGTGACAGTTTAAAGACCTGGACAAAGATTCATCATCACCCGGACAGTACCAGAGGAAATTAGACCAGCATTTATCCCTTCAAGTCAAACCTTAGGGTTAAACTCAATTTATTCCTAAATTCTATATCCCTGATGACATTTGATGCCTTTAAAACGAAACCATCTTTCCTACTTAGCCCAGGAACCCTCGTTCTCCTGCTGTCCTGACAACTTAGATTTAAAAATGCATCTGCTAAGGTACCAAACTGTGAGAACAGATCTAATCTTAAACCAAGGCTACTTTTCCCCCGTTGACTGTATCAGAACTGCAGGGGCAGACCAGTCAGTCTGTCGCCTACCTGCATCCCATTCATACTCCATAGAAACCATGGCTGAGGTTACTGGCCTGCAGGCTAAATCCTATCACATGACTCTTAGAGGCAGGGGCTCCTAATTCAGATGAGATATTTTAGTGGAGTGTGCATGGAATCACCACAGGTGTTAAAATTAAAGTCCTTTTTCTAATGACATGAAAGATCAAAATTCCTTGGTACAATTAGGTTGATAAATTGAGTTCTGTGTCTAATATCCCTGTAGCTCTATAAAGTTAACACAGCTTTCAGAGGGGCCAGACACAGAGGCAGGGAACAGTCGAGGTCCTGGGAGAATCCGGCCCACTGTGGTTTTTTAAATTAGAACTTTGATTGCTTGCGACACTGCCTCAAAATGGTACCAGCCCAAAGAAACAGAATTTTCCATTAGCCCAGGAAAAAAATGACAGATATTTAATTAAACTGCTTGGAGATTAGGTAGAAGGCTTACTGATGGATAGAGGGCTGGATATCTTTATAAGCAAAGTCAAGAAATTCACTGGTGTGCCACATCTTTAATGTGGAAAAGAATCCGCCAGGCCTAAGGGAGTTCAGGACGTGCGTGCTGTCTCAGCAGTAAGCTACCTCTCCTGCCAAACCCAAGAAAAATGTGCACTAAAAAACATGTTCGTAAAGCACTAGGCGGTCACTGAGGAACTTCGCATAAAACTTAAAATGTGAAATAAGGAAGCTGCTTATAACTAAAGTTGACAAAGCCACCACTGAATCCATTCGCCGATTGTTGAGAGGTGATTTATTGTGGAAAGTGGCTGGCTTGGAGGAGATCTCTGAAAGGAAGAATGATTTGTGGTCCATGCCGGATGGCAGGGGGTGAGAATAATCCAGGATCCCAGGCGAGGATGAGCCAGGTCTGCATCACATGATGTCCAAAAGGATCGTGCTGTAGGAAGGCTGTGCAATCTTTGGAACAGTCATGGGTGGTCCAAAAAGGATGCAGGTCACCTTCATTGCTTAGCAATTCAGAGGTCCCTAACTTTCAAAGATGAATGAAATCTAGTAAATGTCCCCAGAACAATAGTTCTCAATTCTAGCTACATATTAACATTTCCTGGAGAGTGTTTGGAAATACCAGGGCCTGCTCCAGACCAATGGAGGCAAAATCTCTGCACCCTGGTATTTCACAAAGCTCTTCAAGTGGCTGCAAATCACTGCCCTTAGAGCAGTTGAAAGGTCAGTTGTAGGTGGAATCAAAAGGTCTCAAGCTCTGAAGTCCAATGAACCTGGGCTCAGATCCTGACTTCACTAACTTGCTAATCAAAGACACTCAACACTTGTGTCTTAGTGTCATCAACTTCTCCAGCCTCAGTTTCCCTATTGGGAATCAACGGTAGCAACCTCTTGGAAGGCTTCTAAATAAAACGTAAGGAAATACAGGCATACTGGCCCATAGACCCCTGATACAAACTGATTTTCCTCCCCTTGGTTAGTAATGGATTGATGTTTATCCTTCCTCGGAAGAGTTTGCCATGGACCTTTGTAGCAAGTGCCTGGGTTCCATTATTTTTCTCTCCTTGCTTTGCTTTCCTCTAGAATTCACTGCTATTTATATCTGGGAGGAATTAACTCATGTTATCTTTTGCACTTTATACTCCTCCAGCTGCCACGGAAGTCTCCTTTTCATTCGATGTCGGAAATGGGCCAGTGGAGATTGTGGTGAGGTCACCCACCCCTCTCAACGATGACCAGTGGCACCGGGTCACTGCAGAGAGGAATGTCAAGCAGGCCAGTCTACAGGTGGATCGGCTGCCCCAGCAGATCCGCAAGGCCCCAACGGAAGGTCACACCCGCCTGGAACTCTACAGCCAGCTGTTTGTTGGTGAGTACTTTCCTCTTTTGATTTTAAGAACCCCAACAATGCAAACAATCAAAAACAAAACAGCCTATGAAGGGTTTTGATCAAGATCCTTCTAACAGTAAGTGTCTAGGCCTGTTGTCTCGACCGAATGAAATGAGATCTCAGAAGATCCAGGCTGGGCTCCTCATCCCACTCTTTGGAACTCATGACCCTGAGCTACAAAAGCAGAGTATAGACCAGAACATCTCTCAGATCTCTCTGGTGTCTGCAATTTTAGGCTTATGGTTTTAGAACTGTATAAAATTGATAATTTGGAGCACTTATAACTGTGAAGAAGGAAGGAAAAGAGGGAAGGAGGGAGGGAAGGAAGAATGAGCTCTCTAAGCAAGTTTGCTTGAAATGATAAGTGGGGGAAGAGTGGGAGAAAAAGAAGGAGAGAGAAAGGAAATGGGCTAAGTTCAGATTTGCCTGAAAGGATAAATAGAAATTCATACCTTTCTCTGCTTATCCTCGAAGTTCTAGGCAGAGAAGGATTTAGACTTTTGCTGACACAGTGTCCCTCTACATGGGAAAGAGGTCAATGCTGAGAAAAGATTTAAACGCAGCAAAAAGTTAACATGTGACAGAATTGGATTCAGTCAGGCAGTCTAGTCTTCATCAATTTCATCAATGTTTTTGCTGTTGACATATTCTAGATGAACCTAAAATACTTCAAAGCCATATCTGTTTCCATGAATTTTTAATTGTATTTTCCAGACTATTCATATTTTAGGAAATTAGCAACTTTTCCTCTAATGCATGAAAAGAAAGTGAGTGGGAAAGACTCTGTGGGTGTATATTACCGTAGAAGCCTCTCTGGGTTTCTGGGAGTTCATAGATCAATCTAATCAAGTGTGGCAGTCTCTCACCAAGCAAAACCAGGTGTGACCTATGCCTCTACATATTCATAACACCTGCTGCCTTGGCACCACCCTTATGGTACCTCACCAAGGGTCAGTTGATGTTAAGGAGGGCCAGAATCCTGTAGTGCCTTTCACAGTTGCTTTGGGACGATTGAAGAACATTAGAAAGTCATAAAGAGAAAGCTAAAACTAAGTATCCACTCCTTTCATGTAGTGTGGGAAGAACAAAAGTATTAGTCAATGAGTTTTGCAAGGGAGACAGCCTTGTTAACAAGTCCCATCATCCTGGGGCCAAATTTTGAAATAAAATATTCCCCAGGGTTTTCCAAATCCTTCCCCTTGTGTGGTAGATCCAAATATTATACATTATTCTTTATTAGCTAAATATTAGGTCCACTGGTTCCTGCTTAACATGGTAAACAAATTTCCCCTAATCAAATTTTACATCCTGCCCAGAGTACCTATGACACATTTCTTCCTAAATTCTGCTAAGCCCAAACATGGCAGGTGCTTCAGTCAGCATTCCCACTTCTGTAATCCAAAACAACTGACCACATGACCTAGAGGAAGGAAGATATATTGCTCACAGTGCTAGAGATTTCAGAGGTTTAGTTCATGTGAGGCTGGGTCTGTGGAGCTCAGGGCATGGCAGCGGGAGGCAGAGAGAGGGACAAACAGAGCTGCTCTCACATCATGGAGGATAGAAGCAAGAGAGAAAGCAGGGGGGAGAAGGAAACACATATAATCCCCAAGGCTATACCCCAGGGAACCCTCCTCAGCAGCCAGGCTCCACCTTCAACATGGCTTCCTTGTTTCTATGAGGGCTAGGGGGACATTCTAAATCCAAACCACTATACTAGGTATATTCTTCTTGATTTGCATCATGACAGTTGACTCTATTCAATTCAGTTTCTCATTTTTATGACCTTGCCCCTGGATTCTGAGGTCCAGCTTTGGTTTTATCCCTTTCTTCCCACTGACTATGGTTGTCTTGAAGAACTTTGGAGGTCTAGTAAGGTTGTAAAGTGGAAAGGGATAGGAGGTGTATTTATTATGGTCTCAGAAAGAGTGGTGATACACTTAAAGAAAATGACCTGAGAATAACACGAAAAAGAAAAAAAAAGAAGGAGAGCAGAGAGCTGAAGTCAGAATTCTACAGTTCAATGAAACTTAAGGGATAGGCAGAAAAGAAACATTTCAGGAAGAAGAATGAAGAGAAATGGAAAGAGGCAGTGAAGGAGAATGAAGAGAAGGTAATGTCACACGAGGAGAGGGTTTTCTGAAAATGGTAACAGTGAGTGTCTTCAGTCAACTAAAAAAGCTATAAAAAATGTTCTTTAGATTTAACAGTTGTGAATGCATTGGTGGCCTCAGAAAGGAGGGTTTCCAGACAGTGGGCTGATGTCATAGGCCAGCACCATCTTTTCACTTGATAGTTAAGGGGAGGTCTTGAGTTCCAGTTTCTAATTTCCTGTGATCTTGGAAGTAGGCATGATGCTCATCTCCCAGACACAAGCTAGTTGAGCCAATCTGAGAAATGTTGTTCTGCAAACAGAAGTCTACCCCAGGCTAAGTAGAGAAGAGCACTGTTTCCAGAAAGAAACAAGTTCGACAATTGTGAAGTCCTGAAGCCAGTTGTCCCAAAACTATTCAATAAGGATGCGGGCAACTGGAGTATTGATCTGAGTTCAACTCTAATAAATGTATTTTCTTTCCAACAAGTAATACCACTTTCCCTCTGAGTCGCTTTTCCCATCTGTCTAGTAAAGGGGTTAGAGGAGTTGTTCTACAGAATTTCTTCCAAGTCTAGACATTTATGATTACGTGCTCAGTGATGGTTGAACAAGACCCGGGTTGCCAAGAGGTCAACCTCTCCATAGGGCTACAGGGTTAACAAAATGGGCTTTCAATCCCACCTCTGCCACTTGCCAACTTGGAGACCCCTGACAAATGACTTAATATGTCTGAGTTTAATAGGAATACAGTTCCTATGTGTCAGGATTAAATGAACTATTCCATGTAAATCATTCAGCAGTGTTTGTCATTAAATGTGAGTTAGTTCTCTTTGTTAACATTTACCTCTTACTCCCAGCATTTTCTCTTTCCTCTGCATAATTTTCAATCCCCTTCTAATGGAACCTCTTCCAACTGGCTCATCTCTTGCTTTTCAAAATACTGACCTGAAATGTGATCACTTTGACCTACCAGTCCTAAAGGAACACTCACATACAAAAATTTCCCTCAAGTACCTCGCTCACCTGCCCCAGGGACCACAGACAACAAGCAGGGGCCCAGGAGTTCCTCAGTCAGGCAGGAGAGCAAGTGAGAGTCCTTCAGAAAACATCGCACCAGGCAGTTGTCAGGGGCTGGGACATGCGCAGCTGTCCACAAACTCCATCAAGGCTTCCACTGGAAGAAAGGCTTTGATACAACTTGAAGCTGAAGCAATCTAGAAGTAGTTTTTGGCTTTGCACACAGAACGGACCCTAGGGAGGACCAACCTCCACTATCTCCTGTGTGGTCCAGGCCAGACGCACATCTCCTTTTTCAGAGTAGTTGAAAAACATAGAGAAGACATGGTTCTCGCTCTCCATGTAAAATAAAATTAGAAGTCATCATCCAAAAAGGACAAACACTGGTCTTCTGCAAGTAGTAAGAATCCAGCTCTTCTTTTGGTCTAGAAAAGTCACAAATTTAAAAATTAAAAATGATACAAGAACGAAAAGGCAGTTGCTGGTATTTGTTTGAAAAGCTCAGGAGCTGGGCTTCTGGTGGTGCACACCTGTAATCCCAGTACCTGGGAGCCTGAGAGAGGAAGATTGCAGCTTGTAGGCTAGCCTTGGAAACTTAGTGAGACCCTGTTTCAGAATCAAAAATAAAATAGGGTTGGGGGTATAGCTCAGAGATATAATGCCCCTAGATTCAATCCCCAGTTCCAAGGAAAGGAGGGAGGGAGGGAAGGAAGGGAAGAAGGCTCAGGAAACTTACTCCCATTTGTGATCCAAGATGAGTGACTGGCATATGACAGATGAGCTCCTTTATGGGATGGCAGAGGCACTTAAACCACATGGTGACCTGACCCCTCAGTCAGCCCAGATGCTCAGACCCGAGTCCTCCCTGGCAGCCAGGGGCCAGAGTTGTCTTGGGGAGTGGGGAACAGTAAATACACACCTGGTCTTTATCTAAGCAGGAGCAACACCAGGCTGGCCTGGACCAAAGCCCATTGGCACAGAGGCACTCAGGGAGTACTGAGTCCTGGCAGCTGGGCATCACTGGAGGAAGAAGATGTCTATCTGTTGGGCCCCCACCTGGGAGCCACTGCCAGCCCAGGGATTGGTGAGAGGTGCTCAGGGTGAGCCATAGAAAGGAGCTGAGCAGGCTCCTCAGAGCAGGGATTGGTCTAGTTTGCAGCAAGCTGGCCACGGGCCAGAGCACGTCGCTCTTCTTGGTGATCTCTTAGGGTCAGAGTTCAGAGATCTGCTTCAGGAAGATGCCTAGCTCCTCACTGTCTCCTTGAGAGGGGAGGTTAGGTCGTCTGAACTAATGACAACTCACCTGGCTCTCAGCACTTCTGAAATGTCTTTGGAGGATGAAGAGGGACATCTCTGCTGCACAAGATGTAGCCAAAGGAGCTGGAAGGTCAATCTCAGCCCTTCAAGTCCTTCTGTGGGGTGAGAGGCTGAGTGCAGACCCAGTGGGAGGTATGCTGTCCTGGGGGCCACATGGAGCCCAGCGGGGAGCAGGGATGCTGCTTCCTGCTCTGATGTTTGTCTATTGGCAGACCTTCCTCCCTCTGGAGCAGCAACCTGAGTGTATGGAAGAGCGGAGGTTTATTAAACAGACTTATAAGCAAATGAAGATGAGCATGCTGGGACCATTCTCAGAGCTGAACTTGGCTGGTCATCCCACAAAAGAGCCCAGTCTCCTCCAACTCAATCATAGGACTTGTTTAGTCAGCTGCTCTGCTTGCCCAAGTCCATAGATAAATAAAATGGTCATTTCTTATACGTAGAAAACTTGCAATAAAACCTTTACAATTCAGATTTGATCCCTGGCACTAGAAATAGATCAACCCTAGGGACTTTGGCAGACTCCAGAGTCCAGCGGGGCCTTCTGCACTGCCTGAGTGTAGCCTGGGCTAAGCACCATCAGTTGCACACCACCTTTCCCCAAAGTCCACTGGATCCACCAAAAAGAGTAGCAGGATTAAAGCTCCCATGCAGAGGAGGGATTCCTGGAGGGTAGCCAATATTGGTGCTGAGCATAGGGCTTTATATAGTTCCTTTGCGTAGATATGTCTGGGAAGATTCTGTGGCCCAGGAGGCCTTTGCAAAATGAGGTGCCCTGGCTGCTGCCTTTAGCTATACGCTGTGCAGAAAGCTTCCCACAGTGCGCAGAAGAATCCATCCCAACCAAGATTTGCACACCCCAAATGACAGCAGTGCTCCCCAGGGGATGCAGTGCGCTCAGTTATGGAGTCTCTCTAACATTTATTTATTTATGTGTTTATTTTGTAGTCTTGGAGATTAAACCCAGGGCCTCAGGCATGCTAGGAAGGGACTCTACCACTGAGCCCCAGCCCCAGCCCAAAGTTATGGAGTCTATATAGGAGAATGTAGTTGACAGGGAGTTCAGGTCAAGAGGCAGAGGTAGACCTGGCAGGTGTTCTGTGGATTACAAAGTCTCAACAGCAAAGACCAAGGCAGGCAGGGAACTGGTGTCGGACACAAAGGATGGGTTAGTAAGACACTGTAAGACACTCTTCTCAGGGAATGAGACTCCTCACTTGAGTCTCCATGATACGCTGCATGATCCTACTCTGATGGCTGCGTCTGGTCAGTGCTTTGTCTGAACATGCCAAGCTTCTTCCTGCTTCATAGCATTTGCCCTGGGTATTCCCTCTGCCTGAAACACCTCCCACACACTGACGAGGCTGGCTTCTTCCTGTCATTCCAATCTCAGCTTCATTACCTCCTGATGGACACCTTCCCTGACCATGTAATCTAAAGTAGCCAGCTACTCGCCATTTTCAGCTCTCCTTAGGACTTGTGATTGGTTCATTTATTTTTGAGTCCTTCTACTAGAAGATAAGCTACGTGACTGCAGAGACCAAAAATAATAGGGACCAGGCAACTGCTGAGCAGTGGTTCCTCAGTGAATATGTACTGAGTTAGCAAATGAATGAATTAATTAATTAAATGGATATTTCCACTACTTCTCTGAATTAATATTCACATAAAAAGATAGACCATCCCTGTTCTGGTCAGCATTCCCACGGCCATAATCTAAAGACCTGACCACGTAACTTAGAGGAAGGAAGATTTATTTGCTCACAGTTCCATCCATGTGAGGCCGGGGACCGCGGATGTCAGGACATGGCGGTGGGAAGCAGAAACAGGGAGAGTACATGGGCTGAGCTCCTCACATCATGGGGGCCCGAAGCAAGAGAGATGGAGTGTGGGGAGGAGAAACCATATATAATCCCCAAGGCTGACCCCCCCAATGACCCACCTTCTTCAGCCACACCCTACCAGCCTAGGCCACCACCTCATGACTAAACTATATCAGCCCTGAATATTAATAAATGAGCTCTTTATAAAGGGGACATTTTATATCTTAACTATAACCATCCCATTTCCAAAGCAAGATGATATTTTTCCATATAATCTTTATCTAAAATTCTTTCTTTAAAATTTGATATTTGCCATCTTTGGAAATATTTTTTTCACCAGTGGCATAGACTGAAATCAAGCATGACAGAAGCAAAAAAAAAAAAAAACACAGAGAAAGTCAGAATATTATGAAAGACATTTCAGATCAGTCTAGACCCTGAATATAGTTTTCAATCTTCCTGACATCAAATTGAGGTCTTGCCTGTTTGGCAAGAGCTGAGATATTATCTGAGGCCCTAAGACTAAGTTTCTGCCCCAAACCTGGATAACTGGTCTCTGGTTCACTCCCAGATAGAGAGAGTGATGTCATGATTAGGAACCACTGTCATAAGCAAAGAAATAAAATGGTTTACTAGATAATCTAGTAAAAAATAATAAATGAAATCAATAAACTCCATGCAAAGCAAGTATACGAATCAGTTATGGATGCTGCTGTACAGAACGCCCACCTCTTCACCAGGAGCATGAGCAGGCTCTTATTTTGTTCTTAGCCTGACCACTTTTTGCCCAGTTCTGCCATGCTTTGGCACAAGTCAGCTACTCTCATCTCAATGAATGACCCCCAAACCCCAGCCCCACTATAGGCAAGGAGGCCTGTCTCCCCTGATAGCGGCCATTCGTGTCCCTGCCCCTTAGTGATCAAAGCTAATTAACTGCTGCAATTCCAGCTGTCTGATATACAATTTTCACATATGAAGTGAATAATGGTAGGCACAAGTTTTATACTTTTTTTTCTGTGCTCCCAACATAATCAAATTGAGTATTCTTTGAACCTCTTCTGAGCCCTCAACTAGAAGGTATTTTGTTAACTGCCTCTTTCCACAGGTGCTGAGCTACTTAGTTGAAGGCAGAGGTTATGGGTGTAGGAACCATTAAGAGAAATTTTGGGAACCTAATATTAGGAGCCAGTCTATGAGTCACCTTCTGTTTAAAGTAGTTCATGTGCCATGAGAGCAAGTGCTTCAGAGACTCTGGTCTCCCGTTCCAATTTTCTCATGGCAATTGGAATGACCTGACCAGAAAAGGCATGTTAATCTGAAGTCACCAATTTTGCAATCAATATAGAAAAAAATGTTCAACAAGTTTATCAAATAATTTATGATATAGATTTTTTCTTCTTCCAACCAAATTTCATGATAACGAATGGTAATTGTCACATAGAAAAAAACGGCTAAAGAAATTAGCCTCAGTGACACAAACATTGAAGGGACGGGTACTCACGACCCCCTCGTTTCCTCCTGGGGTACTCTCAGAAAGTGATAGAGAAGATACCCACTGTATTAGTCCTGCCTTCAAATAAACAGGATTTTTTCCTATAAATACTTCCCTCTGCTCTCGTGGGCCTCTTTTTTCTTTTTTTCAGGGCCCCCTGATGTGCAAGATTGTGGGTCTTTCCTCCTTTCATGGTCCTCTTGTCACATCCTGACAGTGTCCCTCATTTGTTTTAATGTCACCTTATTACTTTTTCTCCTTTTTTTTAGCCATTCCCAATTTCATTCTCTCACCACCCCTAGCACCCACATGAGTGTATTTTCTGTACAGCCTTCTAACCCCGCCCTCTATATACTTGCTCAAAATATGCGTATGTTCTTGAACATTCATCGCATCTCCTTTTGTGTGTCACACTTTCTATAATGGTGTTCTACTGCAGATCCCATACTGCTTCTTACTCTTTCCACTAAGCCCTGTGTTTTAAGATCTATTCGTGTAATTACGTGAATGCTATGTGTATAGCGTTCTATTATGTGTATATAACACACATCATTTATTCCATCCCCTAATGACGAATATCTAGGTTCCCCTAACTCTGCTACCACAAATAACCCTTCAGTGAATATATTTATGCACGTTACCCTGTCACCTGCATGACAGTTTCTTGTGGGGGGGGGGTGCGTGTGTGTGCGCATGTCCAGGAGAATTACCAAGTCATAGGCTGTGTATTTCCCCAATTTCACTAAGTACTGTTCTCGACCTAGCTGTTTCTGAGTGCATATCTCAAACTCTATTCATCAGCTTTCCATCAGTAGTCCTATAAGTGGTAGCTTTGTATAAGTCCAAAGTATTTTACTAGTCAGGCATGTTCATGATCCTCTTGATCGATTATTTCTTAGGCTGATGTATAATTTCCAGCTTTATTCCTTATGTTTTTCACCTCACAGTTTTGTTTCCACTCTGGGAACTACTATGCTAGCCTTTTTCTTGTTGTTAATATTTGCCTGGAGGTTTTTATATAGGAGTTTGTATTTTTGTCTGAATGTGTCTCTCAGATATATTGCTGCATCTTTTAAAAATCCAATCTGAGAATGTCTATCTTTTTATTTGTTGATTGTAACTGCAGTTACATTAGGATATATTTCTGCATTTTCTCTTCACTGTGTTTTGGATTTGATATGTTTTATTTGTTTGCCCACTCCCCACCCCAAACTACTTTCCATTGATAAATTGAATACTATTCCATTGACTTGAAAGTTGGACACTACTCTCATTTCTTCTGCAGCTATCCCTAAAGTAACAAGGCTCACCCTGATGCTTTTTTCCCTACCATCCACTAAGATCTATCAGTCTCCACACTGTCCTTCTGAAGAAAACAAGAGCCTAAGGACGTGCTGACTGCTATCCCACCTCACCCCGCCATGTCAAAACCATCTGTAGTTTTAACTGTAGAATAATATGAATGTACTTATTCACAATTGCTAATTAGATAACATTGATATTGAAGGTTTTCTTTTTACTTACTCCCACGTCCCATATTTCCTTATCTCCTCTTAGATTCATTTCCCTTTGTACTCAGTCTGATCCCTAGCACTGCAAAAAGAAAGAGAAAGCAAGGCTCCCAGGCGACTCCATCTGAGAAACTGCTGCCTACAGATGCCGTCACAGGCTCCCATATCTAAACGGAAACCCTGAGGATACTAGTTGATTATCTTTTATAGCCAGCACTACTATTGAGTAGTTTGACATAGGCTGCATTCTTAGTCCTGTTTTTTTTTTTTTTTGTCTCTGAAATCTTTTAAGAACTTCTTGCTGCTTTCATGTTTCTTAACTTCACTAGAATGCAGAAGCTGGTAACCCTTTTGGAACCATGATTCTCTTTGGCAATCTAGCCGGGCGTGGTGGCGTACGCTTGTAATCCCAGTACTTTGGGAGGCAGAGACCGGAGGATCCGGGTTCACGGCCAGCCTCAGCCCTCTCACTCTCTCTCTCCCTGTCTCTCTCTCTCTCCTTAGTGAGGCCCTCCGCAACTTCATGAGACCCGGTTTCAAAATAAAGTATAAAAAATAGGGCCAGGGGCGTAGCGCGGAGGTAGAACGCCCCTGCGTTCAATCCCTGGTACCACAAAAAAAAGAGAAAGAAATCTCTTTGGCAATCTGAGGAAGCCCATATACCTCTTCCCAGAATAATGTTTAATATGAATAAAATGAAGTATATAAAATTCCAGAAGAAATAAAATATAACAAATAAAGTTATCAAAATTTCTAAAGCATCAAATTTGTGATATAGTAATAACATACGTTTAGTACTAGTGCTTTAAATAACATCACCTGATGTCAAGTCTAGTAACTACCATAATTTCAAATTAATCATGATCATAAATGATTATTTTCAAAAATCTACAACTATAATGCAATCTGAAAATACTTTTCATTTCTATTGGCAGCAATATCGCAAGTATTGCTAATTTTATTGTGATTTTTCCTATATTCCTAACTGAAGGAAATGCTAAATATCTTTTAGAGTTAATAAAAGTAAAGACTTTTATTTTTTCTTCATCCATGTTCTCGGGACTTCTGAGTCCTCTCTATGGATCCCTGTGGCTGTGGGTCTCAAGTTAAGATCCACAGCTGTAAGTGCAGTTGTTGTTTTGCTGTTGTTATTTTCTTATCTACAGATTTAGGACTTGATGAGCCCCTTTGATCTAAAGTCTAATATTGTTTATTCTAGAAAATTCTGGATTAGTATTTCTTCAAATAGTTCCTTGCCTGTGTTTACTCTGTTCTCTTTTCATGAGGCTATTGTTATGCATATGTTGACACTTCTACCCTCCATAGTTCTTAATTTTTCTTTCATTTTTTTAATCTCCTTGTCCTTTCCTGTTGCTCTCAGGGAAGAACTTTAACCCAATATCCTAACCTACTGAAATGTTCTTTAGCTCTGTTCCTATTCTGCTGTTCAACCCCTCCAAGGAAATCTTTATTTCACAATTATATTTTTTCTCATTTCAATATCTCCCACCAATTCTTAATCACAATGGTATGTCATCACCCCCACTCTGTTTCTGGTGTTATGAAGGAATCATAATGCTGATTCTGCTGCCCTACGATGTCAGCACCGTCACCAAGATGTCTGCTATGTTAATGAAACATTGTTCTGCCCTCTCGCTAGTGCTGCCTCTGCTGACACAGGTGATGCCGCATGTGACCCTTCTTCCACAGTGCTTGTTGTCCTCTGAGATCTTGTCATGTCCCCTGGTGACTTCAGGCCCATTCCCTTGAGATGACCAAATGCCCTCTCTGTCGTTTTCTACCTCAGGGGAGAAGGGAAAGCTCAGGGCCTGAATTGTACTTCTCCCAGAAAGTTGAGGGTGCAGAGGAAACTCCTGCCCTGGGGCATGGAATCTTCTAGCGTTGCCTTCCACCCCAACCCTTTCCTGTTTCCCCTCATGTGTCGCTCACGTGCCCCTCCCCACACACAACCTCAAAGTTTTAGTCAGTTTCCCATCTCTGTGACCAAAATACCCCACAAGAACAACTTAGAGGAGGAAAGGTTTATTGGGGCTCACAGTGTCAGAGGTTTCAGTCCGTAGGTACAATCCAGAGGCATAAACTATGGTGGTGGCGGTGGCGGCAGGGCACATGGAAGAGGAACAAGACTCTCATGTCATGGTGGTTAAAAGCAGAGAGAATGAGAGGAGGAAGCCCACAGATGTGTAGTCCCCAAGACCACAGCTCAGTGACCTGCCTCCCCCAGCCACACCCCATCCCTGAAGCTTGCTGCACTGGGGACATGCTTTCAACACAGGAGCTTTAGGGGCACATTTTGACTCCCAACTGTAACAGCGCCTCCCTCCCACTCAGATAGGGGACAGCCATCTTTGTTTATAATTGATTGTCAAGCCAGTGGTGTCTCTGTCCCAGCTAAGTCAATTCTCTCATTCCCCATCCCTCATTGGTACTCACCTCATTGCCACATTGAAACGTCAGTCTCAAAAATAACCAAGTCCAGCCGGGCGTGGTGGCGCACGCTTGTAATCCCAGTACTTTGGGAGGCAGAGACCGGAAGATCCAGGTTCGCGGCCAGCCTCGGCTCTCTCTCTCTCTCTCTCTCTCTCTGTCTCTCTCTCTCTCTCTCTCTCCCCCCCATCTCTCTGTCTCTCTCTCTCTCTCTCTCACTCCTTAGTGAAGCCCTCCGCAACTTCATGAGACCCAGTTTCAAAAAAATAAAGTATAAAAAATAGGGCCGGGGGCATAGCACGGAGGTAGAATGCCCCTGAGTTCAATCCCCGGTACCGCAAAAAAAATAAATTAATTAATAAATAACCAAGTCCAATAGTCTTTTACTGTTTTCTTATTTTCCTTAACCTCCTGGTATAATATTACATTCGTAAGCTCTCCCTATTTGAAATCCTGATTTCAAAACACTCCACCATTTTGTTCTTTCAGCCTCTCTACTGACTCTCCTCTCTCTCCCCTTCTTCTCAATCCCCAAGCTTCTTTTCTTTTACCTCTGCCCTCTTGGCAAGAGGAACCCATACATCCTTGAGGGCTGGTTATCACAGCTGTGTTGATTCCTCTCAGAATTCCACCCAGCCTTGACCTGGGACCATCTACAAAGACTCATGTGAAGCCTGGACTCTGAGGGGGATGAGAACAAGGTTCTGGGTGAATTCCAGCCCTGGAATTCTGGACCCTAGATTCATGGTTGTTTGAAATGAATACTTTAAAAGACAGATAATAAATCCAGGAGTGGTGGCATGGGCCGGTAATGCCAGTGCTTGGGAGGCAGAGACAGGAGGATTGCAGGTTCGAGGCCAGCATGCAATAACTTAGTGAGACCCTATTTCAAATTTTTTTAAATAAAAAAATTTTTAAAGGGCTGGGGTATAGGTCAAAGGTTGAATGCCCCTGGGTTCAGTCCCCAGTACTACCACCACAACAGCAAAAGATAATAAAGGCAGTTGGGGTAGAGGAGAAAGAATATTAAGATCAGCAGAAAGATGCTTATTTTGCTTCAAATATGAGCAAAACTCACCAGCAAGACACACAATAGATGCAAAAGAACATATGGATCTTATAAAAGAAATACTTAAGAGTTCTCAGCAGATGTATTTGAAGTTTGCGTTTGCATTGAAGTTTACTAAGGTACCTGTTAACTGTATAAAATTTGAGTCTGACCAGGGAGCAGTGGTTTGGCACCGTACTATCTCATATGTCCACTTATGTGAAACTTGAACTCCTGGGCCCGCTGCAGAGCGAGGCCCTCTGAAATCAATGCTATCCAACGGAGCAGAGGGAAGGGATGGACCGCCCAGCACCACCCAGTGTCCGCAGCCCATACCTGCTATGGCTTCAAAATTACAGTAGTAAGCTTTTGCACTAATTTTAAAAATGTGGCTTCAGGCAGAGCATCAAAGAAGTGTCTCTTCTTTGTTGACCTGGAGATGGGTTCAGGCATCCACATCCCTGGCTCTGCACTGTGAGCCCTGCATCTCCTCTTGAGCTTCAACCATCCTGTGGCTTCGGGGACACTCTCCTGCAGTGAATGACATGTCTTGGGGATTAAGCACACGTCAGCATTTTCCATATGTAAGCACAGTGATACCTAGAAACATGAAAGATGGAGGAGGAGAAGAAAGAGCCTTATATGATGCATTCCCCCAAATCCAGATGGCCGCTGTAGCGCAGGCTTGAAAGCCGGATAGCCTGGCTGTGAAACTGGCCGATTACTGGCTATGTGACATTGAGCATATGGACTCTCTTGGTCTCAGTTTCCTCATCTTCAAAATGGGAATCATAATACTTATCTCTGAGAGTTGAAATATATAAAGTTTAGGGGCAGTGGATGGTACAGACAGTATTCCATTAATATTCATTTTTGAAATAGTTAATATTTTATCCTGCTTGTCCGGCCACGATAGCCTCCAAGACCCCTTAGTCGCATCCCCATCACAGGAGAGTTCACATTTAGACACGTGATTGTTTTCTGTTGTTGGATTCCCAGTATTCCTTCAGGCTTCATTTTGGATTTTGGAATTTTCTTCTAGTTTAAGAGTTTAGAGTCACATCGGCTATGCGTCCTTTACTCTGAGGACATAAAAAAATCCATGCAGTGATAATGAACTAAAAATAAAAATCTATTCTATTGAATGGAGTTATGAGTGAGCACTCCTGAGCATTATCTGGAAGGCAATTCTCCGAAGCCTTGTGCTCTGAGTGTGTGAAGGCTTTTTCCACATATGCCCTTCAAGGTCTGGCTGACGGAGGAGTCACTGGTCGATACCTGTCAATCATGCAGGATGAGGAATGGGTCCAATTTCCTTTAACTCTCTCTACCAGGGAAGACTTCAGACATTCTGGGATTCTTGGTGTAACCAGTGTTCCAGTCAGCATTCTTACAGTTATAATCTAAAAGACTGACCACGTAATGTAGAGGAAAGATTTCTTATGGTTTCGGGTTCAGTCCATGTGAGGCTGGGACCACAGATCTCAGGGCATGGCAGCCAGTGGCGGAGAGAGGGAGAGAACATGGACCGTCCTCACATCATAAAGGCTGGAAGCAAGAGAGAGAGCAGGAGGAGGAGGAACCATATGTAATCCCCAAGGCTGCACCCCCAGGGACCCACCCCCAGCCACACCCTGCTGGCCCAGGTCACCATAAATCCATATAAATCCTTTATAATGGATTTATCCACTGCTGGGATTACAACCCTCATGGCTCAGTTACATCAGCTCCAAATTTTAATAAAAGAGCTCTTTAGGGGACATTTTATATCTAAGTATAACAACCAGATAACTGGTTTTTGTTGTCGTTTACACATCTGCACCCACACCATAGGTTTTTTTATGGAGTTGACAATCAAAACCTAACACACAATGGTCACATATAGAACAGGAAATGACAGGTACAACACCCCCAGCTCTGGGAAGTCTGACCTATCCAAGAACCGAGCAGCTCATCCCCTCTTGCCTACTCAGGACAGTTATGGCTGCCATACAGAAGAGACACCATAGGAGACAGAGACACAGAGAAGTCATAGCTGCTCTCACCAGTCTTCATACCATCCCAGTCACAGTCGCAGTCCCTGTGCCAGCTCACAGTGCCACCAATCCAGATGCAAATACAGATCTCCATGGCAGACAAGATAGAGATGTTGCCCTTCCTAACTCTGTGTTGTCCAAGGAAACAGAAAAGTTAAAAGATGAGCTCTTGCCCATAATCCCAGTACTTGGGAGACTGAAACAGGAGGATCACAGGTTTGAGGATAGTCTCAGCAACTTAGCAAGACTCTCTTCCAAAATAAAAAATAAAATATGGCTGGGAGTGTAGTTCAGAGATAGAATGCCCCTGGGTTCAATCCCAGTACCAAAAAAAAAAAAAAAAAAAAAAAAAAACGAGCCCCAGGCTCATTCTCTCAGGCAGGCTAGATCAGCCCAGGCCTAATGTGAACTCTGTTCACTGTCTTTGTCTGCTAGAGCTGCCGTAACAAAATATCATGGACTGGGGATGGAGGGAGGCTGAACAACAGAAATTCATTTCCTCATAGTTCTGGAGGCTTAGACGTCTGAGATCAAGGTGTCAGTAGGGTGGAAGTTTCTCTCCTTGGCCCTCAGACCACTGTCTTCTTGCTGTGTCTCCACTTGGTCTTTTCTCTGTGCAAGGGCATCCCTGGTGTCTCTTCCTCTTCTTATAAGGACACCAATTACATTGGATCAGGGTCTCAACCTTATAACTGTTTAACTTTAAAAGCTCTTTAAAGACCCTATACAATCCAAAAATGATCACATAGGGGGTTAGGGTTTCAACAGATTAATTAGGGAGTGAGGTGCAGCACAAGTCAGTCAATAATGCTTATGATGCCTCTGAAATCAAATTTATGTGCACTCATCATTTTAGCCATATTTAACTTATATGTGCTTCTGTAGAATTTTGCTTCTGCTCATGAATAGTAACAATCATAACACCTACTAGTAACTGAGCTTCAGCGCAAAGAGGTGTATTATTACCTACCTGTTCAGAATACACCTTTGCAAGGTGCATATTGTTACACTGATATTACACGTAAGAAGACGGAGCCCCAAGGAGGACCTAGGAAGATCACACAGGCAGCGAGATGCAGAAGTAGTATGCAAAAGTAGATCTTTGTGATCACAATCCATGCTCTCCTCGTCCCTCTTTCCTGCCTCCCACACATCAAGTTGTGCCCAGCATGGTAGTGTGGCTATTTGTGATCACAGTGGCATTAATCTTCAGGCAAGAGCAGGTCCTTGTTCATCATTTTAGAAATGCTTTTCCCAGTGCCTTACAAAGCTCTTGAGCTGACCAGTAGCTTTGCTCTTCTGAATGTCCTGCAACTGCTCCCAGCCCACTCCTCCCTCCCCTTCCCACCTGCAGGGAAGTGCTCCCCCCCCATGCTTGCCACCAGGCCTCATCCCATGAGCGTGCTCATCAATTCTCTCTCTGTCCATTTCTCAGTGGGACCTATCCTAACTTCTTTCCTTAAAATCACTCCTACTACAGATCACTTAACCCTGTTTGACTTTATTTTTCCCATAGTGAATACCACCTTCTAACATACAATATATCTGACTTATTGAGTTTGTTAAATTTCTCTCTCTCTCTCTCTCTCTCTCT
>PVJS01030243.1:0-24209 GCA_004027185.1 Glis glis | reverse complement strand
GAGGACCAGCAGCCTGTGGAAGAGAAGCGCAGAGGAGAGAAGAGGGGAGTGGAGCTGGGAGCCGGCGGCAGAAGGAACTGCAGATTGCGCCGAGCCAATGGCGACGGCAGGATGAGGTGGCACCAAATTCCCTTTGGCCAATGACAGACCAGAGTTTACAGGAGCCTCGTTAGCATTTCCCCAGAGGCTGGGGCAGGGGAGGCACGGTGTAGGCGTCTGCAGCATCCCGGCGCTGTGGCTCTGGTGGCTGCGCTGCCCGGCTATCGGTCCCCTCCCCTCTCCCGCCCTCACCTCCACGCGGAGCTACCTCGGCCTGGCACCTCTGTGCACTTTGCTTCTAGTTGGAAGCAGATCAAAGGAGTCTGAGGAAATACGGCACAGTCACCCATTGCCCGCTCTACCCTTTAAATACCCAGCCCCGGGACATCCGCGCACAGCGGGTCAGGCCTGGACAGCCACCCAGCGTGCAGCACACAGCAGAGCTCCCGGCGCAGTTCCACCGAGCGCCCCGCAAACCGGCCCCGGAACCGAAGTCCACCCTCCATCTCCGCGGTCCCAAATTCCGCTCCGCAGCCGCAGCCCGGAGACTGTGATCCCAGCACCCAGGAGCCTCGATGCCCGCCCACTTGCTGCAGGAGGTGAGCGTCCCAGAAGTGGCCCCCAACCCGCGGCCTAGCGCGCGCGGCTGGGGCTTCCAGACGACTGGTTGGCCGGGGAGAGTTGAGAGCCTGGGGGGACTGGGCCATCTTCCCCGAGCTGTTGGTTGGTTGGGGGTGTGGGTTGTATTCTGGCTGGTCCATTCCGCGGTTTTGTTTTGTTTTTGTTGTTGTTTCTTAACTTTAAACTAAAGAAAAATGCAGTCCTGCTGATGGGGTGTTTCTAGGGGTGCTAGTCTTTATCTCCTCAGTGGTTCTGTCCCTTCACCTTGAGATTTCGGGCCCGATGGATATGCACATTTTCTGGAAACTTCCCCAGTTTCATCTCGAGGAGCACAACACCTCCATGTGCCCTGGGCACTGGGGCAGGGTCTGTGCCTGTGCTGCACCAGCCCTCAGCTACATTAGAGAGTAAAGCGCCCCTGCTGCCCCCCACGCCTCTGCTTCCTCCTGACTCTCCCCCTCTTCTCCTCGCAGGTCTCCAGGACCTACACAACGACCACCACCACCTCAGAGCCTTCCCAAGAGAGCCTGCAGAATGGAGGAGAGAAGCTGGAGAAAACACCGCTGTCCTCTGAGGAAGACATCCGCCCTGAAATACAAGATGACATCTATGACCCCAGCTACCAGGATGCCGAGGGCCCCAGGCCCAAGCAAGAGTATGTCTGGAGAAACATCATCCTCATGGGTCTGCTGCACTTGGGAGCCCTGTATGGGATCACACTGGTTCCCTCCTCCAAGGTCTACACCTTGCTCTGGGGTAAGTAGATCCCCTTGTTTCAGTGTACTTTAATGATATGGATGGTTAACAGATCAGTGACTCCTCTCTGTCCAGGTTTTCTCAACCATGTGTCTGGTTGCCTGAGAGACAGACTGGGTTGGGATTCAAGCCTAGTAGGATTGGGATGCAGGAGTGTTAGTTCTGTGCACCCTCAACATGGGTGCTGGGGTATGAGCCCTGAGACCATACTAAGGAGGCTTTTAGATGAAGACCTGTGGCCCAGAGGCAGCTGCCTTGAAACAACTTTTCTGTTTGAATCATTGTTTGGCTGCCTGTCCCAGCCCTGCCACATAAGAGAACCATGGCCCCTACCTGGGAGTCCTGGGAACCTGGTGCTAGACCAGGGGCTTCACAGGCTACATGTTGACCATAGTCAGGGAACAGAGCAAGGGAAACTGCTCAGGAGAAGAGACTGCCAAAAGACTATGAACACAAAAGGGATTATCCACAAAACTATTTTGACCTAACCACTTGGTCAGACCAGGCTGGTTTTCATAGAGGAAGGATGACCAGGCTCCTGTATAACCTGAGTTGCACAGATGTGTTGCTCTCCAGGGTGCAGCACATGCCAATCAACAAAATGTTCTTAGGATGAAATAACATTGTAGAAATGCTTCATGTTCCATTCCTTATTCTGCCAGTTCCTGCCCTTCTCTCCAGATGCCATGAGTGCCAGGGACTTGGCACCTTATAACACTGGTCCTTCCTGGTCCCCACCCATCCCTCCTTGACAGGGACAGCCAGGCCATGGGTGGGGGCCGAGAACAGGCCTGTCCCCAGAGTCACAGCTGTGCTTTGCCGGTAGTTTCACCCCTGCCCCTGAAGCCCGAGTTGGGAAGGGGAGCAGGGCACTCTAGAGATGGAGAGGCCCAATTGCTGCTCTCTGAGGGGTGGGGAGGCAGGATTCCCTTTCCAAAAGATGACCAGTGATTTTCCAGAACAAACTTAGGAGTGGGGAACTTTCTGCTAGCTCTCTTGAAGGGTAGGAGTGTAGAAGGTATGGTCATCCAGGTGTTGGGCTGTCCACACCAGGCCTCTTAGGTCTGGTCAGTGGTGAGATCTGCTTTCTTGAGCTTTGTCTTAGAAAATTCTCTAGGTGCCACAAGGAAGTGCAACTGAGAAGATCCCTCTTTTCAGGGTTGCAGTTTTTTGGGGTACAAAGTGGAAATGACTTTATCTTTTCAGGATAAAAGGAAAGGTCATATTCCTTTAGGGTCACTGTGTGTCATCCCAGCATTTCTGACAGATATTTTGAGAGTCTTCTGTCTCTGTAGACTCTAGAAGAGCCCTCAGGGCAGTGCTGAAGAAATATCTCTGGCAACACTGAGGGCTGGAGGACAAAACTACATCTCTGGGCAAAGTAATGAGATGTTGCTTAACTATCGATGCAGACAGTAACAGTCCTTCCCTGGGGGAGAAAACAAATCTAATTGCCTAAGCTTTCGATCTGACAGACTGACGGGTCTGGATAGAACAGGCACCAGAGTGCCTGAGTTCTTGTCCCTACTCCTGTTAAGATGTGATCCCCTGTGCTTTCAGGGCCAGTGTCCCAGGGTCATCTGTGCATGAAACAACCTGGGATTCTTCCTTGCCTCTAAGCTGGGTGCTTCTGCTTTTCCCAAAGCCCTTTCTTTCCTCTGGGTGATTGCAGGGCTGTGGCTCCACTGTACTTTTTCCAGGTACAAGTATGGTCAGGTACTGTACCTGCAAAAATCTCAATCACCACATGGTTGAAAGCCACAGATCACCTGGAGCCTCAAGCCCAGCTCAGAGGGAATCTGGACAGCACTTTCCTTGGGACAGTCGCTGGGTCCCCTGGAGATCCTTCAGGAGGAACAAGAGAGGGTACAGGAGGTAGGGGAAGGGGAGGAGAAAACTGTTTAGGAAACAAGTGTTTCAGGCCCCTGTGAAGATAGAACATTTGTTGCAATGTGCCACAATGTGCAGTGCCTCAAACTACAGCTATGTTCTGTGGCCCCTGAGAATCATTGTGGCCAGCTGCCTCATTGGAATGACATATTGTTAATAGATCTCCCCAGGCCTCCACCCCTGCCTCCTAGAGCTGCTAAACACAGGAAGAGATGGGTACACCCAGCACCCTCTCCTTCTCCGGTAGAGATCCTATGTGCACTTCCTGAGCCTGCAGGCCCAGAGGAGACTGAGGCAGGACAGTGTTGCTGTGTTCTGATACCAGCTTTGTATGTTTCCCAGAATGGTCTAGAATTAGCATTGACAGGGAAAGTCTGGGCTGAGAGAGTAAAATGGCAAAGGACAGACCCCAGACCTGGGCTCAGATCTTGGGAGGTGGATGGTAGGTAGAATAAGAACTGCTTGTTGACAGAAAACCTAGCTTCAAACCACATAGCTCCAGTTTTCGTAGCTGTGTGATCCTTGATAAATATCCGATACAGCATCCATTTCCTTACCTGCAACATGTGGTAATAACACCGGCTCCATTCAGGGTATACAGTGCAAATGAGAATATTAACATCTATGGTAAAGCTTGAGCTGCTGTGCAAATATGGCTGTGTGCAGGGCTGATTTCCCTGATTTGGCCAAAATGCCTGTCACTATAGTGAAATACTTGTGTACCAGCTGGTAAATAGACTCAGCTCTGCCTCTCCTGAGAGTCCCACACATCTCAGGACTCCTCCAATTGGCCACTGCCCAGATTGCTCTGGCTGCTATTTTCAGAAAACCCTTTTCTTATGGTTCCTAAGCTCTGTAGGAGTAGTTTAGAGCCCTAAACACCTTAGGGAAGGTCACCTGAAGATTAGAGGCCATGGGAACTCGGATAATGCCCCTGCAGATTTACAGTGACAGTGTTGGCACAGTGTTGAGCGCCCTATTCCCTCTCCTGCCTTTCTGCCTCCTTAGTTCCCGGGACTTCTTAGCTTGCCTCCATTCTTACATGGAGAGGCTGGGAGGTGACCATATTTTTTCAAGTGGTAAAAGTTATGAGGTCTCAGATGCCAACGCATCCCTAGGATTTGGGGTGGGGGGGCAAGTCATCCCCCCAAACCCAACAAAGACACAGATGAGTGTCCTTGATGTGCCTTCCCAGGTAGAACTTACCTGTTGGTGACACCTTTCCTGTTTTGTCCTGGCAGTGGTTACTTGCTATCTGTTCAGCGCAGTGGGCATCACAGCGGGAGCTCATCGCCTGTGGAGCCACCGCACTTACAAAGCACGGCTGCCCCTGAGGCTCTTCCTGATTGTCGCCAACACCATGGCGTTCCAGGTAAGAAGCTGGCGCTGCTCAGCTGTTTTTCTGCCTTTGGAAGCTCCAGGGTGGGATGGAAGGGATCAGAGCCCAGGGCGGAGCCCCAGCCGGACTGTCATGGTTCTTTTCAGTCTCTTATGGTGGCCTCAAGTGCAGACTCCGTGCTTAGGTCCGTCAAGCATGGGATACTTCAGAGTCACTGGCATGGGAAATAAGGAGTAAATAGGAAAGGCTCTGGAGGTGGAGCTTCTTTTTATCCCATGGCCCCTGTATTATCACCCACTGTGCCTGTCACGGGCCTTCATCAGAAGGGGCTACATCACAGGCCCAGCACTGAGCCCGGTTTCCTGGGCAGACAGTGGACAATAAACTCTTGCTTTAAGGAGTATATCTTAGAACTCCACCACCACAATTTCACTGAAACTGATGTCTTAGAGTCTCAGGAACTCTGTCCTTTCAGGTAGTAAGTGCAAACATCTTATAGCACTGACTCTGCTGGGCACTGTGCTAAGCACTTGACATAAATCAATATCTTATGTGCTCACAACCATCTTAGGAGGTAGGTCTTATTGTTATTCCCCTTTTACAGTGGAGGAAACTGAGTCTTTGAGAGGTTGGATAGACCAACCTTATGGTCCTGTCTGGGGCTGCCAGGCTGGCCAAGTCAACTATGGAGGTTGGTTGTGGCACAAAGACAGAAGGAAAGGAATTGGGGAAGGGGACTTTCACAACTGTTACATTATAGCAATGGGCACAGGACAGCTTGTGGTGTGGGGCTTAGCTTGCAGCAAGGAGAAAACAGAAAACAAATTAGTCCCATTGGTGTTGGCAATATCTGCGGTGCTTAACCACACTTGGATAATCATCTCTGCCCTAGAAATTTATACTTTCAAGGTTCCTGATTTTGCCCCTATGAGGCAAAGGGAAGGAAGAAACATATTGGTACATTCTTAAAGGGATGGAACAAGTCCCAGACAACCCTAGAGGTTAGGGTTAGGGTTAGGGTTTGGAAATGTGGTCATGGTCATGAGTTGCACACTGGCCTTGGGTGAGCTGTTGCTTGCAAACACTGTTGCTTGCAAACACATCAGGATCGAGATCCCTGCAGCTTTACCCACAGGCCAGCACCCAAAGGCCTGAGGCCACCTGCCTCACACTCTCCTTCCCACAGATTAGGGCCCTCATGAGGACCTCATCCCTTACCCCTTACTTGCAAGGTTGCAGTGTTCTCTCCTACTGAGACTGAGCACTGGGATTGGCCTGCACTCTCCCTCCATGTCACCTTCAGGAAGCAGCAGCACTGTCCCATGGTCTGGGGCTGTCAGTTACTTTTCCCCATAAGCTTCAAGGCAGGTGTGCAGAGCAGAACAGCACCCCCTCACCCTGCGCCAAACTGGTAACCGAACTCTTGGGGACTCTGAGGTGGTGCTGAGAGCCTGGGGCCCTCCAGACATCAGGCATTGCACTTCTCCCAGGAGGTGTCTTTCCTCAGGCCTGCCTTCCTCTTCTCTGTCCCCCCAGAATGATGTTTATGAATGGGCCCGAGATCACCGCGCCCACCACAAGTTCTCAGAAACAGACGCCGACCCTCACAATTCCCGACGTGGCTTCTTCTTCTCTCACGTGGGTTGGCTGCTTGTGCGTAAACACCCAGCCGTCATAGAGAAGGGGAAAACATTGAATTTGTCTGACCTAAAGGCTGAGAAACTGGTGATGTTCCAGAGGAGGTGAGTGAGGAGAGGATGGAGCTGGGATGTGGTCCTGAGTACCTGAGACTTGGGGACACCCCCTTTTCTCTTAGGACATACAAAATAAAAGCTGAGGAGTTACTGGTTTCTAAGTTCAAAATTATTCAGAGCCCCAGCATTTAACATCCCACTGGCCCACAGCCATAGTTTATTGCTCTGTTCCTTTCTTTCTGAAGTATCTTAATGAAACCAGTTAAATGCAACAAATGGTCACTGCCCAGGGATTGTCATGGACACAGAAAAGAGTCCTTCCCTTTAAGGAGTTTGTAGCATCTTGGGGGTCAGGGGGTAAGCCAAGATCCCAAATAACCATGATACAGAGAAGAATATTGTCTGTACTAGGAGAGGTACAAAGGAAGGGAGGAGAGAGATTATGAACAAATTAGCATCAGAATCCACCCATGGAAACAGACTTCCACAAGTATGTGTGAGCCGGGACAGTGCAAATGGAAAGAACAGGATGAGGCAAGACCTCAAGTATGTTCCAGGAAGCATGTCCTTCTGCTTGAAGTATAGTATGTGGCAGGAAAAAGGACTGTCGAGGCTGATGCCATTCCTGCAGAGCTCTAGACATAAAATAGGATTTAATTCAGTTATCAACACAGAACCACTAATGGTTTCCTCTCCAGCAGTGTGGCTCAGTCAAGGTGTGCTTCAGAGAGGCCGCTCTCAGGACAGGTGAAAGTGACCATTGAACCAGAGAAGCCGGGCGTGGTGCCGCATACTTGTAATCTCAGTCCTTTGGGAGGCGGAGACCGGAGGATCCGGGTTCGCGGCCAGCCTCAGCTCTCTCTCTGTCTCTCCCTGTGTCTGTCTGTCTCTCTCTCTCTCTACTTAGTGAGGCTTCCGCAACTTCGTGAGACCCGGTTTCAAAATAAAGTATAAAAAATAGGGCCAGGGGTATAGCGCGGAGGTAGAATGCCCCTGGGTTCAATCCCCGGTCCGCAAAAAAAAAAAAAACAAAAAAAAAAAAAACAAAGGGCTGGGTGTGTAGCTCAGAGGTAGAATGCCCCTGCGTCCAATCTCCAGTACAAATGAGAGAGAGAGAGAGAGAACAAACCAGAAAGACGAGGGGCAGAGACACAGGTTAGATGGCAGGAAGGACCCACTCTAGGGAAGCAGTTGCAGGAGTGGGAAGAAATTGAAGGCAGGACATCAGTGACGTGCAAGTTGAAGATGCGACTGCTGAAGGGACGCAGCAGTCAGCTCCCTTGCAAAGTCAGAAGCCTGGTCTGCATGAGAGTGAAGAGTGGGACAGAGACTTGCAGGTGATCAAGGACACTCAGTGTGCCTCTTCAGGGAAAAGCAGGGCAAGAATTAGAGGTACTAGCAGAAAATGTCTGACAAGAGAAAAGAGCCCAAAGGCAGATGGACATGAGCCCAGGCAGCAGAACTTGGCTGATGAGTTTGAGATTTGACCCTCACCTCTTTGGCCAACATGGTCTTATGGCCTTATAAAAAAAAAAAACAATGAACCTCAAATCAGGAGACATATGTTCCAATATTCATCCCACTGCTCCCTAGTGGGGTGATCCTTGAAAAGTCATTTAAAGCATCCATCTTAAGAATGAGATAACATTATGTGCTCAAAAGCTTTCCCAGCCCATTCCCTCATGCTGGCTTCTGCCACCCTGTACTCATAGTGTAGGCGGAAGGACACAGCCCAGCCCAGCCAGAGTGGACAGCCCAGGTAGGTGTGTGAGTCCCCTCTCCACAGACTCACTGTGATCTCTCTATGTAGGTACTACAAGCCCGCTGTCCTGCTGATGTGCTTCATCCTGCCCACCCTGGTGCCCTGGTATTTCTGGGGTGAAACCTTTCCACACAGTTTGTATGTTGCTGCTTTCCTGCGATATACTTTAGTGCTCAATGCCACCTGGCTGGTGAACAGCGCAGCCCACCTCTATGGATATCGCCCATATGACAAGAACATTGCCTCTCGGGAGAACATCCTGGTATCTCTAGGAGCTGCGGGTAAGTCACCAGTCCATAGCATGACCACGTCTAGTGGCCTGCTAATTAGGGTATTTGGCTAGGAGCCAGAAGAACCCAAATGACCTGTTTTTATGGCCACTTTGTAGCTGAGTTCCTCCACTACAAAACCAGAGGGCAATGTATTGGGAAACCTTGGGAGAATGAGTCAACAACTCTTCTGTAAATGGAAAGGGTGAAAAATAATACTGTTTCTGATTTCAAGTTGTAAAACAATTTCTGAGTGCTACCTATAATTAGTGCGTTGGAGTTTTCCTCTTTCTATTCACCTACGAACAGGTTTGTGGTCTTGCATGGGGCAGGAGATGCATAAATGTGCATGTGTATGGCCTGCAAGCCTAGTGTTTTCTATTTAAATCTGCCATCTAAAATGTAGACGAATTATAAATTAGTTCAAAAAAATTCAAGTGTGGGCCACGCCTTAGTATTCAGGGATGCCAGTACGAGGGGAATCAGTGCATCTGTGGATGACCCTTTCCTTCCACCTACCACCCATTTCCTCTTGTCCTTTATTTTTATGACTTCTACTCTTATGTGCTAGGAACTGCCCTTTTCCCACAGCGCTGTGAGAATCCTCCAATAAAGCAGGTCGTTCAATTATAATTTTCTGCTTACTGATCTTAACTGATCAGTTGACTTTTCCTGAGTTTTATTCTCTCTATAACTCCAGTCCCATTGCTCGAGTTGAAGAAAATAGAGTTCTACCATCTGTCCCCACTATTTCCTGTTCTTCTTTCCAAGTGAATGTAGACGGTGACTAAGGCTTCAAGGTGCTTTTCCCTGAGCAGATCCAGGGCCACTTCTCATCAGTGATCCGAGCTGTTGCTCACCTGGTAGCCCCTCGGCAGCCGCCCTGCTCACAGGTCTATGCACATTGCTGCACGACACTCATTAACCCAGGCCATATTTACTATAATTTCTAAAAGTATTTTTTCCCACTTCTTTGTGGTTTCCATATATCTCCCTCCTCCTTTCAGGCACCTCGACCATTGTGCATGTTCTCACTTTGAGCCATGTTTGAAATAAATCATCTATTGCTGCTCAAGTCCAGGATTTTCATAGACATGGAATAATCTAGACTGAGATGCCTGTCCTGTATTATAAATGGACATATACTGAGTGTCCCCAACTCTAGCCTCTTTAAGACAATAAGACTTTGTCAGCCACTTTGAAACTATGCAAAGTGCCAGCCACAGTTTCAAAGTGGCTGGCACTCTCTTACTTTGTCCCATTGTTATTTACCTCTCCAAACCTGCTCTTTCCTCCAGCTCACCTCACTCCTCCCTCTCCTCCAGCTGTTTCCTACCATTCTTATCTCTCTGCTTGTTGAATTACCTCCCCACAGTCACAGCCTCATCTCTCTGACAAAGCTGACCTTGCTCTAAGCCTTCCTTGGGCTGCCTCTTGCTATCCCAGTTGTGACTCATTGATCTCCCTCTCCCTTGTCTATGTCTGATCCCATTTTATTTAATTTTATTTAATTTAATTATTTTTAGTACTGGGGATTGAACCCAGGGGCATTCTACCTCCGAGCTACACCCCCAGCCCTATTTTTTATTCTTTACTTTGAAACAGGTTCTCACTAAGTTGCGAAGGGCCTCACTAAGTAGCTGAGACTGGCCACGAACCTGTGATCCTCCTGTCTCAGCCTCCCAAGTTCTGGGATTACAAGTGTGTGCCACCACGCCTGGCTGTCTGATCCCTTTTTAAATCTAATGTCTTTAGGCCTGGTGAGCGTTCCCTCGGAGCCTCGCTGCAAAAGCATGTGCGGAAGTACCGATCCTTTGTTAACACACTTAGCCTTGATCTTCTCCATACCCCCTACTTCCACTTCTCAGTTCATACTGTGGACAATCCAGCATGCATAGGTAGTACATACCTTGAGATGCCCAGGATGGAGTCATTTACTTGGCAGGACTTCCTTCACTTGCATATTATTCATATTATTATTACTCTATCTGGGAGTAATTTTATCCTCAAGGGTCCAACAACCCCTCTTATTAGCTATTTTTTGTCCTAAATCTGATGAGGGTCAGTGTGATTAGTATTGGAATTGATTCAGAAAGAAGAATCCTTCCAAAGTTGGCTCTTTACCCATTAGAGAAATTGTCCTGACCCCAGGATTTTCTCTCCTGCAATGTGAAATGCTCCCAGGAGTTCTCAGAATCTCGGTGGTTAGAGGGAATCTGTAAGGATTTTCAGAGTGGTTCTATTTGTTTTACCTGAGGGGCAAAAATCAGAGAATTAGAAGCCTCCCACCCTCACAGGGAGCAGCAGTGTGCTAGGGAAGGGGTGCTGCTTACTGGCCTTTGCAGGAAGCACAGCCACAGCTCTTCCTCTGGCCCCTGCCCTGCCCACTCGATGACATGCACAGAGGTGCAGCACCTGTGGGTCTCAGGCCAGGATTTACTGAAGCCCGGGCATTTCCAATGGAAAATCCTCTCTCAGCAGTACCAATTTCTCCCAGTCCTCTTATCCTCCAAGAGAAAATTTTTATCACAAAGGCTCCCAGACAGTCATGGGTGCCAGGGCCTCTCATTCATTGCTTAAGATCTCTGTGGCTATCTATTTGGTTCAGAGTGAAAGACACTGGTTTCATCCGTTCATTCAACAACAGCATGTTGCTCTGAGGTTCATGGTCCCCTGCTGGGTAGGAGGTGTGCAAAGATCAGGAAGCAAGCAGTCCACAGAGCTCCGTAACTTCTCTCTTGCTTTTGTTCCAGGCGAGGGCTTCCACAACTACCACCATACCTTCCCCTATGACTACTCCACCAGCGAGTACCGCTGGCACATCAACTTCACCACATTCTTCATCGACTGCATGGCTGCCCTCGGTCTGGCTTATGACCGGAAGAAAGTGTCCAAGGCGACCGTCTTGGCCAGGATTAAAAGAACTGGAGATGGAAGCTACAAGAGTGGCTGAGTTTTGAGTTGCCTGGGGTCCTGTTCCAAAGACAAGCAAGGCAGAGTTTTAATGTTCTGTTCATTAACTACTGAGAAATGCTACCTGGATGCTAAAGATGATGACCTTAACCCATTCTGATAGTATTCTTGTTAAATGCACAAGTTTTGAAAGGCAACAACTCCCCTCTTTGATGCTAAGCTGATATTGTTTTCTTCTTCCTCTTTTATTCCCATTGTCCTTTGCTTTGTCCCTATCACCTTCCTTTTTCTTTGCCTCATTGTCTCCCAGGCAAGCACCTGATCAGCCATAGGTCGGTGTTCACTGTAAAAGCCTAGCAATCTTACTAGAGCCTAAAAGTAAAGGTCTTGGCTCCAGATAGCGCTTTCCTTGATCGCTTCAAGGTACATGGCGCTAGCTAGATATGCAACAAAATCTTCTGGAGGGTCCTTGTTAATCGTCATTAGCCCATGCTATGCTAGATGGAAGAAGAAAAGAACTATTTGTCACAGAGCTTGCAAAGCAGGTAAAATCAGGGGAGAGAGTGAACATATAGGATATGATTTATAAGCAAGGGTGGGGCTGAGATGGGAAACCGGGAAAGGGGAAGCTCTTTTTCTCATTAGACCCAGCTGCCTACCTAGTGGAAACATGGAGCCCCTCCGCGCAGCCTGCTTCCTTTCTCTCCTTGCTCTTTTTTCGCTTTGGCCATGGAGGTTGATAATGCTAGAACACAACATCACATCTCAATGTCTCAAAATTGTTTAGGCTGAGGACAAAGGAGAAACAGTTCTTGGGAAAAGTGGTCTTTGCTGGGGAAGGATTTTTTTTCTTCCTATAATAACAAGGAGATTCTTTTTTTTTTTTAATTTTTTTATTGAATCCAAGGACACTCTCCCACTGAGCTACATCCTTAGTCCTTTTTTATTTAGAGACAGCATGTTGCTAAGTTATACACATTGGCCACAAATTTGTGATCCTCTTGCCTAAACCTTACAGGTGTGTGCTACCATACCTGGCTAGTAACAAGGAGATTTCTTATTTAATAGAAGATCTTTTCAGGTTGGCTGTGTTCAGAATTGGTGAATATGGCAGCTCATACAGTTTAGGGGATTCTGTGAGCTGCCTGTCCAAGTTCCTTCATCTTTCTGCTCTGCCATCTTCAGGATTTTGGTCACTGCCCTTAAAATAATAGGATAGTTCGGGCATTTCCAAACATCCAACAGTTGAAGGATTTTAGCAGGCAAACTTGGATCAAAGTAAAACATGTATAGACATATAATCTGTATTGCAACATGAAAATATTCACCTGGAGTATAATCCCTCTGAAAAAGCAATGCTAAAGAACCTTGAAGGAGAGGAGGAAATAGCTGGCTTGCCTGTTCCTCCCACTGCTGGACAGGAGATGGACAGGTCGAGGGGCAGCATCTGTAGGCAGCTTCTAAGAGGTCACTTTCCAACAGAAGGGCTCTGAGAACACACCGCCAGGGTTTCAGAAATTACTGAGCAAGTTACCGGGTGTTCTAGTGAAACAAGTTAGAGAATAGATCCATTTGTTCATTGTAATTTCCCCCTGGTCTTGTGCCCCTTCCCCCATTCCTTGCTCTGTGACCATCCAGCCTACATGTAGGGCTGCCTAGGAGGTGGGGCAGGGCTCTCTTAACCACCTTGTTTCTTGTTCCTGGCTCTACTCCATCTGTCCTTTTCTCCTTCCAGTTCTCTCTGTTCTCAGATGTTTTCTTCTTTTCTCTGGACACAGCTTCCTGTGTGTATTTGGGGCAGTGAGGACCGGCTGTGCAGGCAGCTCCCTCTCCTGCAGATACAATGCTCATGGGCGCTGTGGCATTTGCCTATTTAGCAAGTAGAGCTGGCTGCCACTTTGCTGTGGCCTCCAGATCCTCTCCAGCTCCACCCCTATGTGCCTCTGCCACACTGATAACTTGAGAAAAGCTTAGCAAACTTTGCAGAAACATCCCTGACTCAGACAGGCTCACTCTCCTATGAGCCAAGCCAAATGCCAGTGAGCCGGCTGTGGAGCAAAGCAGGGTTTGTTGTTAGTCTCCTTTGTCTGGGTCAGAACAGCGCATGCTCAGTGCCCCCTGCATATTCAGCAAAGTGGCTTGGGCTGGTCAGTGCTCCCAGGGGACAGTGCAATCCTTGTAGAAGGAGGACACCTAGTTCTCACTGGGAAGCACAAGAAACAAGGGCAAGTTCCCAAGTGCCTCATATTGAAAGGAGGCCCCAAGCTGGAGTCAGTGTCTGCTGCAAAGCTTTGGCTGAGACGTGGGATGTGAGACACCATGAACTTTGCTGAAAACTTTGTTCAGCAAACTAACCAGAATCCCCTACCACACAGCACAGCCGCGGGAAGAAAATAGAATATAAGTCTAAAAGAAACACAACATCAGTATTTTGAAGACCATGGACCTCTCCGGTCCTGTAACTCAGTCACCAATGCAGAGCCTGGCTCTGCTCTGTTAGGATTGGCAGTGTACAATACCAAATGCACTGTCCACTGTTTTGGCCCAATAGTGGGAGGGAGCAGGGCCTATCTTGCTGTGTTAATTGAATGGAGGCTACAAGGAACAGCCTGCACTAAGGCAGTCTTCTCTTTGAGCTGTTTATTAAAGTAGAAAAGGACCTCATGGAAGATCACTGTAGATCAGATTTGCTGACCTGTGTACCTATCTCTGGAAATCTCTTGGGTGGATTTAATTCTCCAGGTCAACAGATGCTTGCTTTATGATATATGAACAATAAACTCTGTTCTAATCTTGTTCTATGGATCTGATTCATGCCATGTCTCTACACAAGTGGGGATGGAAACCTCAGGGTATGGGCCTTAGCATCTATGTGGGCCTGTGGGTAGGGGCGTGCTGGCTCAGTAAGAAACACTGTGTTCAAGATTCTAAACCTCAACTGGAGTGACACAAGAACGAGAAACTCTGATCTTATCAAGAATTGATTTCTTAACGATCCTTGCCTTGTGGATATGCTGACAACTGATTCGGGTGCCCTTACCTCTTTTCTGAGCCTATCTCACTCCCTCTGAGCAGTCATTTTACCCCACAAGAGTCTGCAGCAGTGGTGGGTATTAATAGGATTCTTGTTGGAGCATTTTCGGTGCAGAGATTTGCAGGGTTGCCTTCTGTGCTTCCTTTTGGAAACTTTTCTTAGGGTCATTTTCTCAGATTTGATGGTGGGTGGAAGTAATCTGAATGTATATGACATCATTTTAAACATGAAATAATGGTGGTAGTACTTAACATAGAAAGTTTTCTTGCTTGTTTGCTAGTAGCTTCAGTGTTGTCTCTGGAATGTAGCTCAAATGGGTTTTTTTTGGAAGGTAAACAAAGCCAGATGACTGTGCTATGCTGGTGGCTAAAGTCTGGGTCTCTCTACTACTGCACGACTGACTTGCTATGTGACCCAATAAGCCCAAACCTGAGATAAGTTCTTCCATCCATTTAGAATCCTCCTAAGCTAATCACCTCTTGAAAGTCCCACCTCTTGATCTGTTGCATTGGGGATTAAGTTTCCAACCCATAAACTTTGAGGGACACACTGAAATAATTACACTGGGCAATTCCCTGAACTATATAATGTGCCTCATGTTTCCTTTTGTTAAAATGGAATAATAATACTGATCTACCTCAAAGGGCAGTTTTGAGGTGTGATTAAATCTTTATATTAAGCATTTTGGGATCCTCAGCAGAGGAATTTTCAAACCCTGCAAACTTTTATAGTAGCAATGTCCACCATGAACTTGACATTGTCCATGTGTCCCGAATGCAATCATTAGTGGACATGGTTCTCTCAAGAGAGATTGAATTCAACCATTGGAGAAATGGTGTAGAACTAGTCAGATGAAATTTGACAATGCCTACCCGTTGCCATGAAAACATGCAGGATACCTTTTCTTTGTCTGGGTGGAGTTTCCTCCTTTTTATGTGGAATACTAGTTATTTGTGACCTAAAAATCATTTTTAGAATATCAACTCTGAAGCTGGTTGTACTGCTCTGGGATTGTGTTTGTTAATAATAAAAACAAAGTGAATCTGATTGCACTGTGTCTGGGAGCTTTTTGGCTGTGAGATAGTCTCCTGGAACCTGTTTCTATGCCCCAATACCCTATGCATTTCCAGTATCTTTAAGAGTTAAAAAAAAAAAAGTAGAGGGTACAAGGGTTGAATCACACCCCAGTAACCTACCCTGCCCTTTCTAAGGGTAACTTTAGGTTGAACTCTGGGCAGCAGGAAACCAGAAGTCTGCTGCTGGTAAAACAAACACCACGAGCTAGCACCTCAGGAAATGCCTGGGGAAACCCTAGGCCTTCATGTGTCACATGGTCACATGGACCCAAGATAGAGATCCTGGGAGAGGCCCAGAGCAGCAGCAGAAGCACTGCCTGGGAAAGTAATTAAATAATTGTTAGCAAAACCCTTGTAACCCAGGCTGGACAGTCCAGCTGATTCCTGTCCCTGGAATGTGCTCCCTTCTAGGGAACACATGGCTTCCTGAGAACACTGACACACAACAGCAGGAAGAAGGAACAATCCAAGGGAGGGTGTGTAAGTTCCTGGAGCAGAGAGGGCTTTGAGATCACAAGGTGGGTAGGTGAGGGGATTTTAGGTTTTGTTTTTGATTGCTCGATTATTTTTTACTTTTACTACTTTGAGAATCCTGCTGTGAAAAAGAGCAGGCAGGATGTTTACCATGTGTAGACACTCCATATTCCAGCAGGAGCTTCCTTGACCAATACCTAGGCGTCTGTGAGTTCCGAGAACCAGTTCTGCCAGTTCACCCCACTTTCTGATCTAAGCTTCCCCTTGCCTTGGAGAAGCATGACTCTCAGACTCATTATAACACAGGACTCACACTGATTCCCAGAGGCCCAAACCAAAGGTTACAGACATTGAGGCTTTGCCAGACCTTAATAACTTAAGTTGATGGTAACATTTTCTTCATTAGTTAACATGTAGCTTTCTACCTGGTACCCCATTCTCTTTTTATTTTGTTTTAAATGTTCAGGCCAGAATATTTTTCAGTTGTCCTATAACTGCACTTTCCCTTCCACATCTCTACTTTGTTTCCCATGACCTGGGGTCCCATTTACACAGCCTGCCCTCACAATGCTCTTCCCCACTTTCCTATTTCCTCTTCCACACCTGGCTGTCCTCCCTCTGATCAAACACACCTGTATGTTTCCTCCAGGAGATCTGTATTTATTTTGTATATTTATTTCATCCTGGGACTATTCTCTTACTTTCATCTGCAAATATCCCAGAAAGAAAGAAGAAAGGGGAGAGATCTTGGAGCTCCAAAGAGTTGAGGGAATAAGTGCAGGGCTTCCCTCTGAGGGTGAGATGCAGAGTAAGAGCTCCGGGGGCAAAACTGTGAACTCTAGTTTTAAATTACTCATATGAAAAGGAATAAATACAATAAGGTCCCGTTTAGGCATCAAGATTTAACCTTGGGACAAAAGAACAAAAAATGTCTTAAGATAATAATGAAGAAACTAAAAAAATGAAATTTCTTACCCAATGGCCCCATTTTTTACCCTCTTCTATAGAAGAAGAACCAGGATGGTCCCAAAAATGTGTGCCAGAGCAGAAAAAGAAGTACCTAGATTGGGCAGAAAGAAGTAAAACTATTTCTATTTGCACACGGCATGATTTGTATATGGAAAATTCTAAAGAATACACATACACACATAACTTACAGAGATAATAAATGATTTCATCAAGGTTACAAGAAACAATAGCAATGTACAAAAATCAACTGTATTTCTATAAACTATCAATGGATAAACTAAAAATGAAATTAAGGAAAGACTTCAATTTATAACAGCATCAGAAAGAATAAACTAAACAGAAATAAACAAGAAAAGAAACACACGGCATGGTGCAATGAAAACTACAAATGCTACAGAAAGAAATAAAAGCCTAAATAAATACAAAGTAATCCCATGTTCATGAACTGGAAGATTTAATATTGGTAAAATGGCAGGCTTGGCTTGGTGGCCCATGCCAATAATCCCAGTACTTGGGAGGCTAAGACTGGAGGATTGCAGGTTCCTGGCCAGCTTCAGCAACTTAATAACTTAGTAAGACCCTGTTTCACAATAAAAACATAAAATAGGTCTGGGGTTGTATCTCAGAGGTAGAAAGCCTCTGGGTTCAATTCTCAGTACTACAAAAAGAAAAAGCAATACTCTGCTAGCCAATAAGAACATTTCCACAGACAGGCACTGCCCTGCATGCTGGAGGTGCCTCATCTCACTGTACCAGGAGCAGGTGCTATTACTGTCCGAATTTGACTCCAGGTGGCCAAGTTCTTCTGCAGAGAAGCTGTGAGGGAGTGAGTAGTGGCGCTGTGCTCTGGCTCCGGGTCAGTGACCTCACCTACTGGCTATCCTGGGTGTGGAGTAGAGGTGAAGGAGACAGGCCTGAATCTCTCTTATACTCAAGTACCTGCTGGTGATACCCAGTTATACCCAGAGGCAAAGCCTGGTGGAGGGGCCCTCCCCCTTGGCTGACCATGGCAGGGAGCTGAACTCATGTACAACCTGCACAAGCCTTCTGTGTTCTGGAAGAAATCGACTTATTCTACCTCCTGACCCACCTTAACATTGAACCACACCTGAGTTTTAAGCCCCCTCTTCACCATGAAAGTGGACCTGACATTTCCTCTCTGCTTTTCCAACCATGTTCCACCCTCCAGTGAAGTTCTCAGCTCCTCCAGGGCATCTTTTTTTATTGGAAACAAAATAGTCAGTACACAATGCAATGATGGAAAGATCTCATTTCTTCCTTTAAGTTCTACCTCTGCTACAAACCGTGGGAAATGTCACAGGTTGTGGGAGTCCTGTTCTGTGACCTATATAAAGTTTCTATGTGACAGGCAAAGAGCTGATTCCTGAACACTAATTTTGGGGCAAATGACTCAAGTCCTAATCATAGACTACAAGAAACTGAGATTCTACACTGGGGTTGCTGGAGGCAGAACCCTCCTCCTTTGGGAGCCCAGAACTGCCCCTCCCCCACAATCTGGCCCAGCTTGCTACACCCAGGCCACAGAGGGCTCACAAAGGGGCAGTGTGTGCTGTGCTGACCTATGGTGTTTCTGGGCCCAGGCAAGGACCTTCTCAGAGGGACCAAAGGGGCTCTTTCCATCCAGGCCATTTCTTTTTTTTTTTTTTTTTTTTTTTGCGGTACCAGGGATTGAACCCAGGAGCGTTCTACCTCCGCACTACACCCCCGGCCCTATTTTTTACACTTTATTTTGAAACCGGGTCTGATGAAGTTGCGGAGGGCCTCACTAGGTAGAGAGAGAGAGAGAGACAGGGAGAGAGAGAGCGCGCGCGCGAGAGCTGAGGCTGGCCTCGAACCCAGATCCTCCGGTCTCCGCCTCCCAAAGTACTGGGCTTACAAGCATGCGCCACCACGCCCAGCCTCAGGCCATTTCTTATAGGGAGGAGTGAGTAGCCAGGGTCAGGCCAGGCCAGGCCAGGCCAGGCATTGAAAAACCTTTTGAACAACTAGAAGGAATGAGGGGAAAGAGGCAAGTGAATGTGAAAGGCAGCAGAGGGCCCAGGATTACTGGTGAGTCTATTTTACTCCAGTCATAGAGAATTCTGGTTGCCTGAAGGACTTCCCTTTCAGTTTGTTTGTTCATTTTAGAGATAGATACTTAGCCCTGAGTTGTTTTATTTGAAGTGGAATTCACACAACATGAAAGTAACCATTTTAAAGTAAATAATCCTCTGGCATTTAGTACATTTACCATATTGTACAACCAGCACCTCTAGTTCCTGAACATTCTCATCACCCCAAAGAAAATGTCATACCCATCCAACAGTGACTCCTCCTCTTCTCCCACCAGCACTCCAACTTCCACCCTTGTTAACAGCCAATGTGCTTTCTGTCTCTATGGGCTTATCTAGTCTGGATGATTCAGAGAAATGGAACTGGACAATAGGTGACCTTCTGTGTCTGGCTTCCATCTCAGTATTAATGCTTTGTGCTATTGGCCCACAATGTAGCATGAATCAGGACTCCATTACTTTTTATTGATTAATATTCCATTGTTATATGTATACCAGAGCTGATTTATCGGTTTATTGATGAACATCTGAGTTGTTTCCTTTTGGGTCGTGTGACTGGTGCTGTTATGAGAACATCTTGACAAATATTTGAGAACTCCTCTGCATTCATTTGGGTACACACTCAGGCGTGGAGTGTCTGAGTCATGCTAATTCTATGCTTAACTTCTTGTGGGGCCACCAAACTGTTTTCCACAATAGCTGAGCACCATTTTACATTCCCACCAGCCATGTACAAGCGACTCCTATTCTTCACGTGTACACATTTTTACTTTCTTCCTCCCCCTTCCAGGAAAGCCAGTCCCTACAGATCTCCCTTGCCCCCAGGAAGAAGGTGGGAGAAGCTGCATCTCTAGTAGCAAGACTATCATCAGGCCAACGACTCCAGCCTTGCCTTTTGCAGGAATAGGACAGTGTGCACAGGAGCAGGGAGGCCAGCTGCCAGGTCCCTGGGGTCACGATAGTACTCCCGCCGCAGTCACTCTTGTGATTCCACAAAACTACCAACCCAGCGACTCCAGCACCTCCTTCCTCGCCCTCGACCCCCATTAAACTCCTAAAGAGCAAGCGGAGGGTGGAGGGAAGCCGCCCTGCCGGAGGCCGTCAGCCCAGCTCAGCCTGCGGCGGCCGTTGCACAGCGGCAGCACAGGCGCTTGCAGCCCCAACCCGCCGCCTGCTCCCGCCCCGCCCCTCTGCCTGGGCGGACCTGGAGGGGCGGGGCGGGGCGGAAGTCGCCCGAGCTGAGTGGTGCCCTTCGCGCCTTCCGCTAGGGTTACTGCCGGTCAGCGACCGGGTCTTCCGGGCTACTCAGGGTCACAGCGCCTGAGCCCGCGCAGCCAATCAGCGGCCGCCCGGCTAGTCCGACGGCGCCCGGGCCAATCAGGAGGCGCGGCTGCTGCAGCCCTCACCGCGCGTCCCGCCCGCTGTCGCGGTTCTCCTTGCCCTCGCCCCGCTCAGGGCTCTGCCCTCCAGGCCTGGCCCGCCACGCCCTGGCACGGAAGAGCCGCGGTCCCTGCGGAGCGGGTGCCCGGTGCCCTGCTTCCTGGAGAGCTCCCTAGGAGTGGAGGTCGTCCCTCCCGGCAGAGGCCGCTGCCTCTGCAGGGAAGAGACCCTGAGCCTCCCGCGCCCCGGGGCCACCGCCTGTGTGGGTTGCTCTTCCCCAACTGTCTGTGAGGTGGGGTGGACCTGGCTCAGCAGGGCGGGCCGGTAGGCAGGGCGCATCTTGATTCTGGTGTGCTGTAGTGCAAACACCTGTCACATCGAAGGCAGAGCGCCGTGATCAGCAAAAGAAACTAGAGATTGGGTGGTGATGGGGGTGAGCCTGCGGTAAAGCAGAGAAGTAGGAAGTGTTCGGAACGTTCACGAGGAGAGGAATTGATTGGTTTAAATGGCAGAAGAGGTTCCTGGACACAAGAAGGGCTCAGTGAGTAGAGAAGGGGAAGGTGACCCAGGACCACTGCATGGAGACGGAGGGACTCAGAGAAGTCCTGGAAAAATGAGTAAAGACCACGCCTGGCCCTCCCAAACAAAACACACAAATGAATAGCCCTGAAGATGGTCTAGACCAAAAACGGAATGGATAAAACGGAGTCATTTTAGACTGAAAAGGGAAGGTTCATTTATGAGGGGACTTGAGAGGTGACCTAATCTGTGCCACAGAAGACGTAGACCTTTTCCTTATTGCTCCAGAACTTTGAATGAAGCAGTTAACTGTGTGGGGAAGAGAGTGTGGCTTTGGAGGGGGACAGAGAAGTGTCAAATTCAAGTGGAAATAAAAGAAATGGTTCTAGGATGTCTTGGGAAGGGCAAATGGCTGCTCACTAGGTTTATGCAATTTGTCTAAGATGCTGTGAGGATGTTCCTGTATGGGATAAGAGATGTGATTTCCTCTTAGGTTCCACCTAGTTCTGAGACTCTGATTTCAAGTACATGAAAGCCCTTTAAGCAAACATAAGGTGATAGGAGTTAAATTTGTTATTTCCAGTCTGTAGAATGGATGTCAATCTTGTCTCTTTTTCTTTTTTCTTTTTCTTTTTTTTTTTTTTTTTTTTGCGGTACCGGGGATTGAACCCAGGGGCGTTCTACCTCCCCGCTACACCCCCGGCCCTATTTTTTATACTTTATTTTAAAACCGGGTCTCACGAAGTTGCGGAGGGCCTCACTAAGTAGAGAGACAGAGAGAGAGAGAGAGAGAGAGAGAGAGAGAGAGACTAAATAGAGAGAGAGAGAGAGAGAGAGAGAGACACTAAATAATTTGCACATAACTTAAAGAGTGAAATTGTTTCTTAAGGCTTGTTGTGAAAATAGTAGTACCTCGCCTTCCTTTCCTCCCCATTTTCTGCTCCTCGGGAGTAAACCTTGGCTTCTTTTCAGCTGACCCTTTTGGCATTCCCCTCTGTATCTCTACATGTTATGCTTATATGGCCACGTATTGATGCAAACTCCTTTACACATTATTTATTCACTTGTCAGCAAGTAGGAAGAGAATTTCATCTTTAATACCATCACCACCACCACAGCAGCCGCACACTCACTCATCACGTGGACACCTGCAGGGCTCACTTTCTCCGTCCTCTAAGCACAGTTATGTTGTAATTTTGGTTATATCAGTAGCCAGTGTTTATATTACTATGACTCAATAAATATTGTTCACCCCGGAGCCATGTGACACACCCATGATTTCCCTCTTGCACAAGTTTTTGTTTCCTTTGGACCTAATAACTTTTATTTTCTTTTGGTTTTCTATGCACTTATTCATTCCACCCAACCTCCCCACCTGTTATCTATATCTCATCTCAATCCATTTCATCACATCAGATATTCTATGGAGCTCACTGTCTTGAAGCCATGGCTCCTGGTGCCCTCTCACCTGCTTCCCTCTCTTCTGGGTGCTCTCTGAACCTGCTGCGTGGCTCTTCTCCTGGGAATTCTCAGCAGCATCATTCCAGTGGCTCCTTTTGCCTCTCCCTTGGGTTGGAGCCTCTCTTCCTGGATTCTCTGTATTCCTCTTTCTTGGTTTACTCCTTTTGGGGCAGGTGTCCTTTCTCTATGAGTCTCATGAGTGACAGAGTGTTTTCAAGATATTCTCTGTTTCTCCAGTTTTCCAAGATCTCATGTTGATGTATTGATATGGATCCATTTCCAAGCATTCTTAAGGCTACAGGGCAGACCCTTCATATGTAAAAATGCTTGTTCTTCAGCTCTGAGAAATTGTTTTGGTGATTTATTCATTTCTTCCTCCTCCTATTTTTTTCTTTTGTTGTTGTCATCCTCTCTGTGTCTGGAATCTCCAGAATTGATCCTTTGCTTAAAAAAACCCTCTTTTTTCTTATTTTCAATTTCTTTTTCTTTACTTGGTTTCCAGGAGATTTCTTTAGATTTATCTTATAAACCTGCTATTACATTTTTACGATCTGTTCTCATAGTTTAATTTCCAGATGTTCTTTTGGAATATTCCTATTTATATTGTCTTGTTTCATGGATACAGTGTTTTCTGTTATTCCTTTAGGAATTTTGATGATAATTTGGAGAATATTTTTCTTCCCCCCACATAATCTCTTGTCCCCTGTTCCAAGATTTGTTTTGTTTTGTTATTTCCTTGTCTTCTGTTTTGGAAGGTTGATGTCTGTGGTACCTATGATCCTTGCCTGTGTGTTTATGTATAACAGTGAGAACCAGAGCCCTGTGAGGCTCTGAGCACATTATTTTGACAAGGATAAAATGTTCAATTTATCTTAGACTTCAGATTTACTTTGGAGCATATTGAGGTAAGCAGGTTTGATCTTACAGTTCCCATTCACCACCCCTCGAACCCTGCCCACATTCCTGCAGGCCGCTGTTCTGTTAAGGATCCCAATCAGAGGCTCCAACTTTTCCTGAGTGTTTATGTTCCCAGCACTGTGTTGGTGCTTCAACTTTTGAGAGTCACACCATCCTGATAAGACATGAGTTGCTAGCCTTATTTTCAAATAAGGAAACTGAATTTCTTTCTTTTTTTTTTTTTTTGCGGTACTAGGGATTGAACCCAGGGGCATTCTACCTCTGAGCTACACCCCCAGCCCTATTTTTTGTTCTTTATTTTGAAACAGGTTCTCACTAAGTTGTGGAGGGCCTCACTAAGTAGCTGAGGCTGGCTGCGAACCCGGATCCTCCGGTCTCTGCCTCCCAAGTACTGGGATTACAAGTGTGCGCCACCACGCCCAGCTCAGGAAACTGAATTACAAGAGAATAAATTACTGACTTGAGTCACACTGCTGAAGTATGCACTGCAAAGTGGCACAGACAGAATTCAAGCTATACCTGGCTGACCCCCAAGCACTAGTTCTTTCTGCACACCACACTGCCTTGGTAGGACAGTCTCCTCTCTCAGAGTTGCATTTCAGAAAATTCTGTGATTCATCAAATGCAGAGATACTAATTGAAGAATTTTTGAAATGTGAGCAAATTAAAGTAAAGTAAAGATAGTAAAATGGGTTTCATAGAGAAACAAAATAGGAGATGCATTATTTACATCTATATTGGGACATGCACTTCTCTGTCAGTGCTCCACAAACTCACTCCACTCCACACTCTGGGAAGAAACAGGCCCCTCATGGTCCTGCACTCACCGCAGCCCCAAAGGGCTCACAGTCATTTATCTTCGGCTTCAGCATCTTTGCTATTTCTTTCTCTCCAGCCTGGTAATTACATAAATGACTCAATAAAAGGGAAAGGTATTGGCCCAGCTTTTTCAATGCCAGTGAAAGTCTCACTTTTCAATTTTTGGGGGGGGGGTACTGTGGATTGAACCCAGGGACATTCTAC
>PVJS01030242.1:9708-24330 GCA_004027185.1 Glis glis | reverse complement strand
CCGGCCCTATTTTTTTTTTTATACTTTATTTTTGAAACCGGGTCTCACGAAGTTGTGGAGGGCCTCACTAAGTAGAGAGAGAGAGAGAGAGAGAGAGAGAGACAACGAGAGAGAGAGAGAGAGAGCTGAGGCTGGCCGCGAACCCGGATCCTCCGGTCTCCGCCTCCCAAAGTACTGGGATTACAAGCGTGCGCCACCACGCCCGGCTGTATATTTGGATTATCAATAATGATTGTCCCCACAAGATACTTTTTGTTAGAAAAATGATATTTCTCATTCCAGTCAATTGGAAGGAAGGATAAGATTTAATCCCAAAGTCTTAAATTACATAAAGAGTCAAAGGATCATTCACATCACATATGAAGACCTGGGGGTTTACTATTTTTAAAAAGTTATCAGAATCGAAGTCTTTCCCACACCTATGTTAAAAACACATGCACTAGGTTCTGCAACTAGAAAAGCAGTTTCTTCTGTCATCAGGCAGTCATTCAGAACAGAGCCATTTATCCTAGGGACATCACTTTGAAAATAAAAAATGTGCCCAGCAGAATATGTGTGCTGGTACTAAATTTTAAAAATAGTTACTTTAGCAGATTAGCATAATATTATGTTTTATAAATTTCATATTGTATTATATATTGTGCTTCTGTATTTGAAAATGAACCCACTGGGCATTGTTACTAGAGGATAACAGGATAACAATGCCTGCTTCCAATTCAGCACACACTAAAAATGAGACTGTTTCACAATATTAAAGGTGACTTGGGGCATTTCAATATCTGCAGGTAAAAAGAATAATGTGAACAAGATAGTTATTCAAAATTTAATTTTGATTCTTATAGAATTACTTCACAATACTGAAAAATATTGTTTAGTTGTATAATTTCGATAATTAAATAGCCTAACAACCCATAACAGGTGATTCAACAATTCACTGTCATTCACTACAGTTAGATTCACAACTTCCAAGGAAGCATAAGAAGTAGTGTTAGAAATTAGAGTATGAAGTAACTCCCAAGTGCTTTATTGAATTGAAAGGTTGGCGATGATACATAATATGAATAAAAATCATATATATATATTTTTTTTCTTCCATTACTCAAACAACTGCATTCTTTTTACCCCTTTACATAAGAAGGGTGTACGTGAGTTAGGTTGTCTTACGAAGTGCTTTTGAGCTGTGATGGAAACCGCTGCCCGAGCTCACGCGGCTGGGTGCTGGTACTTCAGCTGGGCTCTTCTCCAAAGTTCTGCCTTCCTAACTACTCCCCAAGAACAAGAAACGCGTTTTTGAAGGAACTAAAAATATTGAAGAGAAGCCGGGCGTGGTGGCGCACGCTTGTAATCCCAGTACTTTGGGAGGCAGAGACTGGAGGATCCGGGTTCGCGGCCAGCCTCAGCTCTCTCGCTCTCTCTTCCCTGTCTCTCTCTCTCTCTCTCTCTCTCTCTCTCTCTCCTTAGTGAGGCCCTCTGCAACTTTGTGAGACCTGGTTTCAAAATAAAGTATAAAAAAATAGGACCGGGGGTGTAGCGCGGAGGTAGAACGCCCCTGGGTTCAATCCCCGGTACCGAAAAAAAAATAAAAAAGAAGAGATAAAGATGTAGGTTGCGGAGTAGCTAGAAACAAAGGTGAGAGTGGCTTACAGGTTCATACATGTACATGCACGCACACAGAGGAGAGATGTTTACACATTCATACATGCACATACAGGCACACAGAGGAGAGGTGTTTACAGGGTCATATGTGTACATACAGGCACACAGAGGAGAGCTGTTTACAGGGTCATACGTGTACATACAGGCACACAGAGGAGAGCTGCTTACACATTCATACATGTACATACATGCACACAGAGGAGAGATGTTTATAGGGTCATACATGCACATACAGGCACACAGAGGAGAGACGGTTACAGGGTCATACATGCACATACAGGCACACAGAGGAGAGATGTTTACAGGGTCATATGTGTGCACACAGGCACACAGAGGGGAGCTGTTTACAGGGTCATACGTGTACATACATGCACACAGAGGAGAGCTGCTTACACATTCATAATGTACATACATGCACACAGAGGAGAGATGTTTATAGGGTCATACATGCACATGCAGGCACACAGAGGACAGTTACAGGGTCATACATGCACATACAGGCACACAGAGAAGAGCTGTTTACAGGTTCATACATGTACATACACGCACACAGAGGAGAGCTGTTTACAGGTTCATACATGTACATACACACACAGAGGAGAGATGTTTACACATTCATACATGTACATACATGCACACAGAGGAGAGCTGCCTACACATTCATACATGTACATACAGGCACACAGAGGAGAGCTGTTTACAGGTTCGTACATATACATACAGGCACACAGAGGAGAGATGTTTACCTGGTCATACGTGTACATACACACACACAGAGGAGAGCTGCTTACACATTCATACATGCACATACAGGCACACAGAGGAGAGATGGTTACAGGGTCATACATGCACATACAGGCACACAGAGGAGAGATGGTTACAGGGTCATACATGCACATACAGGCACATAGAGGAGAGACGGTTACAGGGTCATACACGTACATACAGACACACAGAACAAATGGGCACTGGGAAGACACGAACCATCAACCATAGATTGCAACCTTATCTTACGTAACTAAAGTTTTCTTAAAAATGATCACTGTGTGACGGAAACCTAGGGAGGCGGGCGGGAGGGCAGAGGCATTGGACGTCATGCTTTACTTAGCAGAGGAGGAACGGTAATGCTCTGCGGCGCTGGGGTCAGAGGACACAGGTTCCTCACGCTGTGTCCTGGCTCGAGGGAGGCCTTCCGCAGTACCTAAGAGATTGGAAGTCTGGGGACACCAGTACGTGAGCGTTCCCCTTCAGTTTCAACCTGTTAGTTCTTGTCTCTTGATTTGTTTCTGATGTTTAGAAAGAATTGGCTTCTTTCATTAAAGTACATTTATCATGATACACCTGATATTTAACTTTGGGTTTTATCTGCTATTCTTTAAAGAAGGATGTTAACCATATTTTTTCTTCTAAAACATAAATGCAAACAGTTTAAAGAAAGGCACAGGGACTGAAAGACTGTGCAGAGGGAGTGCAGAGGACGATGTGGTCACGTGAGTGGTGGGACAGCGGGGCCTGCTCTGAGGACGTCCCCTCCGGGAGCCGAGCAGCACTGGGGCTGTGGGCTCCGCTCACCCTGCGGCTCTGGAAATACCACACAGGGGCCTAAACTGCAATGCAGGTAAGAGAAGCCACTGAGCGAGCGCGATGCGCGTGCTGCTTGGAGTGCAGGTGGGGCCGGAGCTTCGGCTGGCCGGGGGTCGAGATAGAGAGGTGGCAATTCTGATCATAAGGACTTGAACTGAGATAACTGTTGTGAGAGCGAACACTAGAAACAACGTCAAGTCCATAGCACGGGGGGCAAATGCACACCGCCAGTCAATGGGGAAAGAAAAGGATGGATAATACGATATTACGATATAAGATGTTATATAAAAATAAAAAGAAGTACTTTGGGAGGTGGAGACCGGAGGATCTGGGTTCGCGGTCAGCCTCAGTTCTCTCTCTCTCTCTCTCTCTCTCTCTCTCTCCCTGTCTCTCTCTCTCTCTGTACCTAGTGAGGCCCTCCGCAACTTCGTGAGACCCGGTTTCAAAATAAAGTATAAAAAATAGGGCCGGGGGTGTAGCGCAGAGGTAGAACGCCCCTGCGTTCAATCCCTGATACCGCAAAAAAAAGTAAAAAGAAAAAATAAAAAGAAACAGGACGAATAATATAATTGATATAAAGCCTTCATTTCATAAATATAAGTATTTGTCTATCATGTATTTTTATTTATGTATAGAGTCATAAATAATATCTTAATATCTTTGTGAGACAGCCAAAACACATCTTTTATTTGTGGGGAAAGGGGACTGGGGATTGAACCCAGGGGCATGCTACCTCTGAACTACACCCCCAACCCTATTTAATTTTTATTTTGAAACAGGGTCTCACTAAGCTGCAGAAGGCCTCACTAAGTTGCTAAGGCCGGCCTCGAACCTGTGATCCTCCTGTCTTAGCCTCTCAAGTACTGAGATTACAAGCATGTGCCACCACACCTGGCTCTTCTTTTTTGAAAAAGGAAAAACTAATTGGCGCAGAGAGGTTTCTCCCAGCCCTGCACTGTGACGATGAGGATGCTGGAACCACAGTCAGGGCCCTCCTCCACAGCACAGCTCCTTGAGCCTCGTTTTGTTTTGTTTTTGCAACGCAGGGGATCAACCCAGATACATCCTCAGCCCCGATGCCTTTTTAATATCAAGAGTGTGATGTTCTCCACTTACAGCAATGCATCACAGCCACGCTTAATGAGAATCTTTTCTTGTAATCTACTCTCACGTGCACCAAAGCTCTACTGGTGTGTAGGCCGGTAGTTCATTATTAGCATTCACTCAGTTGAGCTGTTGTGGCCCAGCATTAGGTCAAGAAAGAAGCCTGATGGGTGATAAAGAACAGATCTGTAATCTGTCCTATTCAACCATTGCCAATTCGGGAAAAACAATAGTTCGATCTTACTTGGACGACCTGGCTTCCATGCCACAGTTAGATACAATCTTATGAGGAAACGAACTCTGCTTAGACGTGTTGAACAGGAAGGACGTTTACATGGCTTGAAGTGGCGACACTCCACACAGTCACCTGTTTAAATTTGGAGGCCAACAACTGCACTGATTCACAGCGATAGTAAATACCTGCGTGTTTCCCCCACACTGCTCGGAGCACGGCCTCTCCCAGCGGCTGCTGGCCTAGCGTCCTATCTGCCATCTGGCATGCCTGGACTCAACACCAACAAGGCACCGGCAGAAATGTCTCACAATCCACTGCCTTGAGCTGTCCACTAACTGGGAAAGTCCTCGAAGGCAGGGTCACGCCGCTGTTCTGCGACGCCACGTGCAAACACGAAAGGCAAGAGCAGACTGGATAAAGGCACAGAGGGGCGGTGTGAAATAACTCCACCTATTATTAATAAATGTGGCTCTCGCATACATGTTCAACATACATTGAATAGTGATTGTGACTGTATGCGGAGCTAACTGAAAGTCAGAATGGAATTTGATATGCTTCTCCTCTTTGGGAATTAGAAAGAAAGGCTTGTGAGCGATAAAATTCACATCCATTCATTCATTTTATTTATGTAAAAGGGCAAAGAAACATGAATTTAAAAATCTTAGCATATGAACACAAGATATTCTAATCTACTTCTTGTATTCATATCTGAATAAATCACTTTGGAAATAGGAACAGAAAAGAATGAAGATTATTAGAAAAGAAGTTAATAACTTTTCAAAAGACAACAGAAGCAAGGCTATAAGCATATGTATACTCTTAAATATTTTGGAAAGACAAATGAGAAAGGCCTTCTTCCTGGAAAATGAATATATAATGTTTGATTGCTAAATCTAAAATAATTGTTATTTGGAGAATAAAAGGTCTTTTAGTAGGAGCTATGTTGTTGGTAGGTAGTACCTGTTCTTTGGGAACGTTTGCTCTTTGTTTGAAGCTTGATTTTCTATTAGTTTGGGATTCCTTGACCAACCTCTCTCCACCTCTCCCTGCCCCACATTACCACCACTCTGTTTTCTCCTTCCTGAGTCCAGCTTTGTCAGCGACCACACGTGAGTGGGCTCATGTGGTATTGGTTTCTCAGTGTCTGGCTTATTCCCCTTAACACGATATCTTACGGACTATCCAGGTGGTCAGAGATGACAAGACTCCCTTCTGATTTGAGGCTGCCCAGCAGTCCACTGTGCTTATCACACATTTTCTTCTACGCCCATCCAGGGATGAACACTTGGGTGGATCTAGACCCGGCCATTGTGAATAGTGCTGCGGTCAACGTGCACGTGCAGGCGTCTGTCCCACATGCTGGTTTTGTTCTCTTTGGACACACACCCAGCTGTGGGATTGCTGGATTTTTAATGTCCAATTTTAACTGGGATCAATTATCTGGTTTGCCGTTTGGTTCCCCGGGCAATGGGCACAGAAGTACAGGAGACAGCGCTGAGCCTAAAGACAGTCATTGAACTTGAGAAGATTCTACTAAGTGAGTATACCTGGTCCCAAAGAACGAGTAGATGTATATTCCAGAGAGATATTTGTAGATAAGGGCAACATCAGATAGATGAGCAGAGACTCCAGGGGAATGACTAAGAGGGATTAGGGAAAGGAGGCAGAGGAGACAAAGTCATAAAGAAAGCATAGTGGAAATAATACCATGAACGTTTACAAAACTGCCAATTCCAATCTCAAAGACTTGCGGGGTGAGGGTAGGGGAGACCGGGTGGGGAGATCAACAACAGTCATGTGCATGTATTTTTCTAACACTCTGTACCCCAATATGATGTAAAATTACAATGCACCAAATAAATAAGTAAATGAATGAACGAATAAATAATACAGCCATTTACCCAGGAGCTAGTCCCGTATGACAATGGATGGTTTGGTGGGACTGTCTTCCTCTGCCTCAGGCATGGACTAGCAGATGGAGACTGGCCTGTCCTACCTTGAAGACAGGGCGAGGTCCTATTCACTGTCCTCTGTATCTTTACCCTTCCTGCCCTTCCTCCCTACACCTCTCCTCCTCAAATCACCAACTTCTTACACTATGCCAGGCGGGAGAACTGGTACGCACAGCACTTGAACAGAGGAGAAAAGAACGTTAAGATTATGACTGGAAAAGGTGCCTTTCTTAAATGCTCTCTGAGGACACATACTGGTTCCTCAAGGGGATTGGTAGATGTGCACTGTTATCATCTGATAGGGTGACACACAGCGTCAACACTTGAATAAGGGAACTGTTTGTAAGTATCGCTATGAACAGGATCCTCTTCTCCAAACAAAATTTCTTATCAAGGGCCAATATAGAAAAGAAAAAAGAGGCATGCTATAACTGAATAGAAAATAATTTTATATATTTTAGTATTTATTCAAGCGAGAGCAATGAGGATGTTTTAATTCTCCCCAAGAGTTCCAGTAGGTCTAAGAATAAAGTTTAGTCCTCTCTGAAAAATAAAGTCACTTCTAAAATTTCACATAAGCGAACATACATATTTAAATTTTCAAGCCAGGCATGGGGGTGCACACTTATAATCCCAGTACTTGGGGAGCTGAGGCTGAGACAGGAGGATCGCAGGTTTGAGGCCAGCCTCAGCAAGGCCCTCTGCAACTTAGACTCTTTTTCAAAATAAAAGATAAAATAGGGATGGTGTATAACTCAGAGATAGAATGCCCCAGGGTTCAATCCCCAGTATCACACTTTTTCACTTTTTTTCCAAAAAAGAACATTACAGAGCCAAAATCTTTTTCTTGGTTAACAGAACCTTCTAGGACAAATATACATAAAGAATTGGAACATCTGGGTTGCTATTTTTTTTTCAGTTCAGGGACTGAAACTTGACAGTAACAGTTAACATATATTCAGGGTGTTAAATATTTGAAATAAAGATTTAAGAATGTGTTGTCATCTATTATTATTTTTAAAATAGTTAAATATATACTTTTGAAGTTTAAATAAACCTGAAAAGATATATGTTAAAAATAGTATGCATGGAAAGTGCTTATTTTTTTCTTTCCTTTCCCTTTTTTTAAGGGAAGAAAAGAAAGAGCATTTGTGAGGAAAAAAACTCAGAAAGCAATTTCAAGGCCCCATAAGTGTTATCTTTATAGCTTAATTTCAGCTTCTTAATGTAACTTAAATGTGGAGTTTAAAGAGAAACTAATGTACTGAAGAAAATCTTTCAAAACATATCAGCATGTTTCAATATGAACAAATCTGCTTTGTGCATTATTTTTCATAATGTTTCTTCATAGAGGATTATCAGAGAAGCTTTAGTTTAGACAGGGGCCATCCCAAACGCTGTCAACATTTCTTTCGTATGTTCTTCCAGTGCACTGCACCGAAACATCACAGGCCTTGAATTTGCTGCCTACTAGGGCACAAGGGCAGCTCACCTGCCTAATGTAGAAAAATGTACAACTTACATAGCACGCTAAAGAATGGCCTAATCAAATAGGTTCCCTGCTCTCATCTTGACAAACCCACCGTCAAAACGCCCTGGATACACGTGGGGAGCTCATGAGCTACCGCTCCACATCCCCCGGGCTGCCTACTACCCAAACCGGAAAGTAGCCAGGGTTGGCCAGCATGTGGGGACACGGGAAACCTGCACGTTACTGTAGGAATGCAAAGTGCTACTCCCACTGTGGGGACACTGAGACAGTTCCTTGAGAAATTAAACACCGAATTAGTACAGGACCCGGTAATTCCACTTCTGGTGACGCACTGACAAGAACTGAAACAGCGTCTCTAAAAGATATGTGTGCGCCCACGATCGGGGCAGCGTTCGTTCGTCCCAAGCACAAAGGTGGAAACTGCAAATGTTCGTGGATGGATGAGTGGAAGAACAGAATGTGGGACGGAGATCGGCTGGAATATTACTCAGCCTGCGAAAGGGAAGACATTCTGACGCTTGTGTCCGCGTGGGTGAATCATGAAGTCGTTGAGGCTGAGGCATGCCGGGCAGATAAGCCAGTTGCACAGAGACAGGTTCTGCGTGAGTCCACTTGTGCGAAGTCCGTTTACGGTGCGCACCAGGGCCGAGGGCGGGAGGAATGGAGAGTGGGTGTTTAACGGGTGCGGAACTTCACTTTGGAGAGATGAAAAAGTCCCCGAGATGGGCAGTGGGGACGGTTGCTTAATGAGGTGAGTGTACCTAACGCCACTGAGTCGTACGCTTAATGAAAAGGGCATGTTTTACATTGTGTGTATTTTACACAAACACACACGGACCATGATCTGGAGGACACCCTGAGTCTAGAATTCTTGTCTCCCTAGAGCTCCATGTAGAAGTGGGGTGCCATGGAGAAGGCAGGCGTGGGGCTGTCTGTGCCCCTTCCCTGCCCACCCCCAGTTCCATTCCCGGTAAGCGCGCCCTCCTGCATGCTGTCACTGACTGCCAGGGGGCTTCCAACGTGGGGTCAGAATCCACACGCTGCAGCCCGACTGCCCACCGGAGACCCCAGGAGGTACAGCGGGAAGCGGAAGGGAAGCACATTCCAGGCAGGTGGGACAGAACACGCCAAGCCAAGAGCGAACTCTCAAACCCAACAACACAACCAGCCCATGAGCTTTCGCTATTTGTCTGTACCTAATAGAAGAAATGATTTCTTCTTAAAGACACCCTCGATTTCCTTTTAGTAATAAAAGCACATTAAGTACATGTCTCTTCTACTTCTTCCAGGCCAGCTGTGAGGCCAGTCTGTTTTACAATCTCCACTACTGGGGCAAAACAAGAAGAAGCTGCAGACAGAGAGATCTGGCTTCTTTTGCTGACACATTTCTGAAGTGTTGTGACAGGTAGCGGCAGTCCGCGCCCTTATATCGCTGGAGAGCGTGTTCCTTGGCCCAGATATGAAACACTTCTTTGCCTGTTTGTCCTGTCGGTGCACACTTGGATTATTTCCAGTTCGGGGCTCTTATGGGTAATCCTGCTCTGAGCGCTCCAGCGCAACTCCGTGTGTTTTCATTTCTCTTGGCTCTCCAATTCCTAATATTGGATTTGCTTAGTCATTCATAGATGAGTCATAAGGAAGTTCATGTTTACTTTTGAAAGAAATCGCCAAGCTTTTTCAAAGTGGCTGAACTATTTCAAATTCACCTTGGAATGCACGAGAGATCCAGTTACCCTACATTCCCATGAATACCTGGTATTATCTGTCTTTTTAATTACAATTACTCTAGTACGTGTGAAATGACACTGCACTGTAGTTTTAAGTTGCATTTCTGTAATGACATTCATGTTTATTAGCCATTTCGGTAGCTTCTTTGGTAAACTTATGTTTTCGAATCTTTTGCTCTTTTTTTACAAAGTACATTATTGAGTTACAAAATATTTTATGTATGTAAATTCTGCTTTGTTCTTTGTGTGTGTGTGTGTGTGTGTGTGTGTGTGTGTGTGTGTGGTACTGGGCATAGAACCAATACCTCCATACCTCCAAGCTATATCCTTAGCTTTTTTTTTTCTTTTTGAAACAAGGTCTCTCTAGTTGCTGAGAGTCTTGCTAAATTACTGAGGTTGGCCTTGAACCTGCAATCATCCTGTCTCAGCCTCCCAAGTGTTAGGATTATGGGCTTGCACCACCACGCCCAGCTGAATTTGCTTTTAAAAGGTAGAAGCTCACTAGGTTGATGAGAGTCTTACTACATGCTGAGGCTGTCCTTGAACCTGGGATCCTCCTGTCTCAGCCTTCCAAGTACTGGGATTACAAGCCTGTGCCACCATGCCTGCCCTGCTATTGTGCACCTGTTTCCAAATAAAAATAAAATAGGGCTGGGGGTGTGGCTCGGGGATAGAATGCTCCTGGGTTCAATCCCCAGTACCACCAAAAAACAAAAAAGGTAGAAGCTTTCAGAGATGGTGTACGGGTCCAGGTTAATAGCAGGGTGTAGCTATTATCAAAAGGTTCATAATAATAAACAATATAATGACAATAAAAGCAATACAAATAAATGTGGGTTCCTTTCAAATCAATTTTATATATTTATACAATAAGTATGTTTTATTCTTTAATTATAAAAAATGCGTCTAGAGAAGCATAAAGGGGGTGATAAAGGGCAGTGTGTTTCTGGAATCCATCAGGAACCCTGGGCCTGTGCGGGCTGGCCGCTGAAAGTTGATGACCATCATTAGCCACTAGGATGACTTGTGGATATCCTCAAGTCTGGACAGTCAGGGCTGGCAGCCATCTCTCAGGACTGAGCCCCAGTGAGGGCGACAGGGACGGGGTGGGGTTTCTGTGGGAAGAGTTCGCTCGTAACCCTCGGGGTCCTGAGCCAGGGAGGTGAGCAGGGCTGAGGGTGAATCAATTCTCCTCCTGCTCCACCAGCTGGACAACAGACAGGGGAGAGACGCGGGGAGGTGAGCAGGGGAAGGTCTCAGCTGGGAAGAATTCATCCCGAAGGATTGACGGTTAGTCAAGAGCCCCTGGGAGGAGCAGCCGCGGGACACAGGTGTGAGGAGACCCAGGACCTTGGGTTCTGGAGGGAGAGCAAGTCACAGGGGAGAGAAACGCCATCACTGTCCTTCCTTCAGAGAAGGCAGGTGAGGCTCCTGGGCGGCATGCCTGCAGGGACACAGGCTTGCCCCAAGGCAGAGACCCCGACCACCGTGACCGCCCCTTTCTAAGAATGTCCCTCCTGGCTGGGAGGTCTCGGAGAAGCTGGGACGGATGCAAAAGCAAACTGTTATTTCTGCCTGTGGAACAGTCAGTTCTGCTGCTAAGAAGCCACCGTGCACGGCAGCTGCCATGCCGTTCTGCGTGCAGCTGCTGCCACTCAGTACTGATCACACGCGTGCACAGTCCTGCTCATTCTGCTCCCAACCCAGTTTTCCTAGGTCTGACCCCTGGGTGGAATCGGAGCTTCTGTGAGGGTGTGAAGCTGGCATCCTGCTAAGAGCTGACCTTTCTTAAGTCCCAAGACTTTTGCCACAGGTACAAAGCTCACATGCTGTCCCTGTCACACTGCAGACACCGAGGCGTATAAACAAGAAGCACTCCAAGTGTCCCGGCTTTCTAGAAGCTTCTCTTCATCTTATTATCCACTAATAAATCTTGAGCAGCTAGGAAAAAACATTTTGACTTTTATAATTGAAGCAGTTCCTTAAAGAACCAGATATGTTTTGCGCGAGTCATGCAGGAAAACACCAACTGATAGTTTCTCCCTCTCCTGCGCTCCCTCCCAGCTTCTCTGCTCCAGGAGCATCTTCATGCAGGCACAGCAATCCATTACAATATGTTCCGACATCTGCCTCCCCGTATGATGTATGACCTCTTCCATTGACCCTTTGCATGCCGCTCCAGACTCGCAGCTCATTACGGAGGGAGGACGAGCGCTCCGCCTCTCGCCCCGGGTCACCAAACAGTAAGTCCTGTCTCCACTGGCAAGGTGAGGAGAACCCTGGCCGGAAGGCTCTTCCAATTTCCTTACGGACCAGTGATTAGGCTTATATCTTTAATTAGTTTAGCTTGTGGGGGAAATACCACTGAATTGCCTTTCAAACAACAACAAGAAGAGAACTGCATGTTCACTCGGAGGGGGAAAAATCTGTTGTTTCAAATATTCATTATTTAATATAGGAAAATCTGGGAATTATCAGAAAGATTTTCAAAGCAAATGCTTTTTGTTGGCGAAGTTGGTAACTGTGAAGTCATTTTATCCCAATAGATTGTGTTGGGGAGCTAGTAATCGAATCATAAAAAGAAAATCTTTCTAACTCAGTATGAAAAGAACTTGAGTGTCAGTCTATATGGAATCAAACTGTACAGTATTTGGTATATTAGAAATGTAATCCAGAATGCGTACCTGCTCGATGCTTGAGAATGTCTGGCCCCTACAGGAAGAGGAAGAGCAGGAAACATAACTGATGGGACTGAGTTGTACCAGCTGCTCTGTGGAAGTTTTGCATGCTATCGCAGGGACGGCCACGACAGTTCTGTGTGTTCCATGGGGAAAAGAAGGCTCAGGGTGGTTCGTAACGTGTCAAATGTTAAACAACTAGTGGAGCCTGAAGTCTGAGTAGCCCTAAAGTCCTCCATCCTATTATGTGCCAGATCAACTTATGGCTAGCAGTGTTGCCGTGGGGAAATGCTTCCAGAAGTTCAGCTCTGTGTGACTGGTTCATCTCCTTCTAGAGTGGGGGGTTGGGTGGAATCCCCCCACCTGCAGGCCCAAGGGAAGAGAGGTTGCTCATCAATTTTGAGCCACTAATGGCAGTTTCCAAGAGCAGGGGTGGGAGGATTCAAGGGTGGCCGACTTCTCCCTGAAGAAAGTACACAGCCACCTTTATTTTTATTTATGAGGTTAAAAGGAAAAAACAGAATTTTATTCTAGGAATTCCCTTTTAGTTTTTCCTTACTTTCCCCCCGTAATTCTTTAACATAAAGAAAGTGTTGCACATTAATATTAGCACTGGCTCCTTGAGCGTACAATCTAAGATAAATGAGTCTAAACTTGGGGCAGATCAGTCCACGGAATGATGGACAGCAGCAATAGCAACCAGAATGGCCAAGGTGATACAACACCAGCCCACACCCGTGCACGGTCTCTCTGAGCCCTCTCAACCACCTTAGGAAACACATATTATTCTGATTTCAAGGAGGAGGATATCCAGGACCAAAGAAAGTAAAAGACACTTGTCTGGAGTCGCACAGGTAAGAAACAAAGCTGAGGTCAGGATCCAAGTCTTTCGGACATTTTACAGAGCTGGTGACTTTCCACCGCTGTGCCCCATGACCCCTGTTCCCCATGATTTCAATACGGTACAAGGGTCTGCATGCTTTGAGACAAAGAGTCGGATCAAGCTGGGGAGGGTCATTCGGACAGCGGCTGGGCCCTTGTGCTAAGAACTACAGCTCTGGGGACAAGGAGCCGGAAAGAATCGGGGTCGAGGAGAACATGCTTCCTCTGGCATCTTTCCTCTGTCTTCCGCCTCTTGGCGACTGCCAGTAAAAAGCATTTCAGTTTGATTTTCTTCTGCATTTACCAGTTTAAAAACATCTCATGGATTTTAGGGGGCAGCGTAATGAAATATGAAGAAAGCTGTTGCACTTATCACTGTCTTGTATCATGCAAATAATTAATAAACACCAGTTTTATTCTGGTCTTTAGCTGCACAGATCTTACCTAGGATGAAAAAGTCTACAATGAAATAATCTCACTAATGAGGTGTAAAATTGGGAGTGTGGCGAATGCCACAAAATAGAAGTGGATGGCAGGGTACGCGCCTGGCAGAGCGATGCTTTGGGTAGGCAGATGAACCTTCAGGATGTGGAGGTGCGCAGGATGAGCTGATGTAACTGTGTACGTGGAGTAGGAAAAAGCCGGGCCAGTCCTGAGGCTCTGGAGAGGGAGATGGGGAGCTACAGCAGTTAAGAAAAGAAATGGCACCGGGTGTGGTGGCACACACCTGTAGTCCCAGTACTTGGAAGGCTGAGACAGGAGGATCACAGGTTTGAAGACAGACTTAGCAACTTAGTGAGGCCCTATCTCAAACTAAAAAAAAACAAAAAGGACTGGAGTATAGCTCAGGAGAAAAATGCCCCTGGGTTCAAGCCCCAGCACAACACACACACATGAAGGAGGAGGAGAAGGAGGAGGCGAAGGAGGAGGAGGAGGGGGGGGAGGAGGAGGGAGATTAGGTTTGCAGTTCTACAAGAGGAGTCTAGACATAACAGGGAGAATTGATTGGGAGAGTTTTGCTCACCTCTGACCCACTTTTAACTGGAACAACGGTTACCTGATCAGTTTTGACATGATTTATAATCAACCGTACGATAAAGCTGAATATATAATTTTCAACATTCTGAATCTCATCCTTATTTAATATTTGCTCTTTTCTATATAATTTATACTAAGAATTTACTCATATGAAACCATTCTATTCTTCAGTTTACCAACCTTGATTTTTCTAGAACATTAAAGAACAAATAAGTATGCACTACCCAAAACATATACAACTCTTTTTTTTTTTTTTTTTTTTTTTCGGTACCAG
>PVJS01030241.1:0-24232 GCA_004027185.1 Glis glis | reverse complement strand
AAAAACAGCATGGTATTGGCAGAAAAGCAGATACATAGACCTATGGAGCAGAATAGAAGACTCCGAAACAAACCCACACACCTACAGCCAATTGATTTTTGACAAAGGGGCTAAAAACACCCAATGGAAAAAGGATAGCCTCTTCAACAAATGGTGCTGGCAAAACTGGCTAACCATATGCAGAAAAATAGAAATAAACTCCACTTTTTCTTTTTCATTCATTTTAACTAACTGATATGGAACCCTGGTGTTTTATATCCCATCATTTCCCCTTGAATCTCACTCAGAATTTTTCTGGGTTTTGTTTTGTTTGTCTGTGTGTGCATCTGTGTTGTTATTGTTGTTCTTTATTTCAAAGGAAAGAAAAGAGAATGCTCATGAATCCTAGCAAAAGATTTACCTCCAGAAATCTTACTGATCAATAAGTACAGTCATTTGCATTGATCTTCACCACAAATCTGTGACAGTTAAATTGTTAAAAATGGCACAGCCATTCAAAAGAATGAAGGGTCATCTACTTTTATGCATAAAAGTTATTATCATTCATAACTAAGCATTCGAATTAGCACTCTTCCAAATAATTTTGTAGACTTATGAACACCCAAATAAGGGCTTTGTCCAAGTGTTTTCCATACTATTTTGTTTTATTGACTATGAAGATTAAATTTCTATCCCCAGTGCATCTCCTTCCACATGCTCCTTGTAATAAGTCCAACTAGATTTTTTTGTCACACACAGATGCATTCTCCAAATCCATTTAACATTCAAGAATAATATCAGTTTGGTAGAAATTGTATGAAAATCAAATTTCAATTCCCACAGATATCCTTCTTGCCTTTCTTGTGTCTTAAGGGTTGATCTTATCTAAAGCATTGGTTGTGGACATAACCTCATAACTTTTGAAATCCCGGGGTGACTTCCAAACATATTCTAATCTCTGTAATGTGCTTGTTCCTCCCATGATTCTGCAATTTAACACAGAGTCTTTTAATTCTAGCAAGATGTGGTATGTATTGGGTCAGGGAGGCTGAAGACAGTAATATTGTAGTTTATTGTTTATAATCATACTTCATTTTCTCTAGCATCATTCTTTTCCTCATTATCATGTTTATTTTTTGTTCATGTTATCTTTGATTTCCAGAGGACTCTCTTCCTTTTTATTTACATTTTATTTTTATGTATGATTATGATTATGATTATTGCAGTACTGGGGATGGAACCCAGGGGCTCTCTATCACTGAGCTGTATCCCCAGCACTTTTTCTTATTTATTTATTAGTATTATTTTCGGAAAGAGTACTAGGGTTTGAACCCAGGGGCATTCTACCTCTGAGCTAAACCTCCAAGCCCTATTTAATTTATTTATTTAGAGACATGGTCCCAATAAGTTGTTGAGAGCCTCCCTATATTGCTGAGAATGGCTTCAAACCTATGATCCTCCTGTCTCAGCCTCCCACGTACTGGGATTACAGGAGTGCACAGCTGGATGACACTCTCCCTTTCTAATAAACATTGTTGTAAAGGACATATTATTTGGCATATGCATTTGGCACGTTTATGCTGCTAAATAAAAAATGAATTAATTTGTTTTGGTACAACATTAATTCCCAATAATCTAAATTTATTGTTTTTCTAAAATTGCGTTTCCTTATAAAAAATAATAGAAAGTTTTATTATGATCACCTTAACAGATAGGTGTTTGTTTTCATATACACACAGAAGTACAAAGTTAGTTGTGTTGTACCTGGTGAAGCTGCTTCCTGATAATTTTAGAATTTCAGCCTATATTTGTCTTTATGCTCTGCCTTCTTTAAAGCACACATCATTACTACTATTCTTGTCACTTGATTGCTGAGGGTCAGTTGACACATCCCAGATCAGAGGACATAGGTATAATTTGAATATTGATGTGTTTTGCCTGAATTATTATCTTCATCTAAATGCATAGTCTCCTTGTAATAAGAAATCTATTATTTGTGAGCAAATACACCATATGGGAATCTCAGGCTGTGAGTTAAGCAAATAAACAAGCAAACAAACAAAAAAACCCAGTTTGTTAGACATAAAATTGGAGCTAAAATAAAGATTTTAAGAGATGAGAAAGTGATTATTTCTTAATTTCATCACCTAAGAGTGGTTTTCCAGTAGATGGAAATTATGTTATCAATAGACTAGAAAACCAACAGGCACCAGGTTAACTGTCAGAGACACACTGCCAAATTATGACTAAGATGCAATTTATTTAATATTCCTTCTTCAAGTTGCCAATAGTCATCTAATTATCTAATCCTTTGGGCTGGAAAAAGTTGTAGGTGGAAGCAGTCACCTCACTACTTAAAATTGGTGTGGATATTCTTGGCATAGTTAAGCCATTATTATATTTTATCCCTTTGTTTAAATAATTTTTGTGTGGGTGTGTGGTTTGGGGGAATATGATTCCTTTAAAACCCTTTAATAACTGCAACTCTTATCCATGACTACCATTTCATAACTATCATTGTACAAAATATATCGCTGAGAGCTACAAAATTTTAGTCTTCAAATCCATCCTCTTTCATCCTCTGTTCTTCCAGAGTTAATTTTGTACCAACAGAAAAGGTATTTTAGAATTCTTACAAAGGAAAATTAGGGTATTGTCTAGATGTGGTGACACACACCTATCATCCCAGTACTTGGGTGACTGAGACCAAAGAAGTGCAGGTTTGAGCCCAACCTCTGCAACTTAGCGAAACCCTCAGCAACTTAGTGACCTTGTTTCCAAAATAATTAATTAAATAAATAAAAAGGGTGGGGGTTACAGCTTGCATGTAGAATGTTCGTGGGATCAATCTCCAGTATCCCCTTCAAAAAGAGAAAAATTACAGTATTGTATTATTCTGCTCAGGCTGCTATGATAAAACATGCCAGACTGGTTGTCTTAACAGAATTTCTTTTTCTCATGTCTCTTGAGGCTGATAAGTCCAAGATCAAGGTGCTGGCAGATTTGGGTTTAGGTGAGAACTCTCTGATTTGCAGAATACCTGTGCTTGCTTTGTCTGCACACCACAGAGACAGAGGGAGTGAGAAATCAAACTCTTTGAATCTCTTCTTGTAAAGACATTAATCTCATCACAAGGGACTCACTCTCATGACCACACCTAACTCTAATTACCTTCCCAAAGTCACATCTCCAAGTACTATCCTATGAAGAGAGGTACTGCTTTTATAAATTATGTGTGAATGCATTCAGTCCATAACATCCCACCCACTATTTCTGAACTTCAAATAAATCTGGGTTCATAATTGTAAACAGAGAAATAATTTATCCTGTCTTGTGCCTTGATATTCTTTTATATTTTCTTTAACCAAATGAAAATCCAAAGTGTAATGTTTTTTTCAACCATCTAGGTTTTAGGTGGTAATAGAACATGCAGGTTTATGGTAGTTATCTATGAAATTTTTCCAAGTAGTTCTTTTGAACATATACATCATGCTTATTGGGTAAATGTGAAGTAATTCACTTAATAAGAATGCATATATGTTATGTTTATATATGCATCCAGTTCTGTGTGCACACACATCTACATCTTATTGATAATGATGATGAAGTTGAAGATGAGACACTGAAGAAACTGACCAAAAGAGCTCGTATTTATTGAGTGATTTCATACATGCTAGAGAATGCTTTCAACATATTTGTATGTATTAACTGAAACAAAGAAGTTTTGGGATGCCAGTTAGCTCCTAAGTGTTTAAGTACTGAGTGACAAAGGTGGTAATTCCTCATACAAGATGATAGTTTAAGTCACAGCTATAGGGCCTGGTTAGGGTAATAAATATATTGATTTGCTTTCAATGTATGTATGCTTAGTCACTATTATTGCTTAGTGTTTCTTTTTCCTTGTAATATTTACTTATAGTGTAAACAATTTTGAATAAGTTATTGAGAGTGGTGCAGGGATAATTACTTCATGGCCAGTATTTTCCTCAAAATTGATAAGAAGAGGAGAAGAATATTTACAAAAGCAATGTGCATATGTGAATTCAAATGGTTTAAAATATCACAACCCTCTGTCTTGTACATCTGTATGTAGGGAAAGTCAGGGAGTATAGTTATTATAGTTAGTACTACCATATAATTTATTGTAAAACTCAAGACATTTATGGAGAGCCACTAATAATTACTACAGAGAGCAGGTACAAGTTCAGATCATCTTTGGTAAAAGGATCAGTTATCATCTTGGTTACAGGCTCTATCATGATCACACAAAATTGACACAAAATATTTATAGATAGACCTGAATTACTGATTTCAGAACAATGATTTTTCTTTAATAAGGTAAAAACATTCTTTCTATATCTCATATCTACATCATTTAAATTAAAGAAAACCAGATATGTGCAATTTTTAACATTTATAAAATATAAGAAAAAATTAAATATTTCCATAACACATAGCTAATTATTTTCCAGGGATAAACACTGTTAACAATCTTTGTCATATTTTTCTGGATATTCTGAACAAGTGTTTATGTGTCTACTGCATACATTTATTTTTAATGAAAATTTTATATTTATTCTCTATAACTGTGAGACTAATTATATATATACACACATGCTAAATACATATATACACAAAAACTAAATATATATATAATATATCTACACATACATATACACACACACGCACAATCTATAACTTGTTTGCTTTCTTTAATATGTATCATGGACATCTTCCAAGTGACAACCTATAAAGTTATTAATTTTGTGAAACCTCTATGTCCTTTGTGCATAGCACAAGTATGTACTCGATTCTCACTGGTGGACACTTAAGCTCTTTCTTTCACTATTACAAACAATGCTGTGGAAACTTGTAGTTATATAACCCTGCTATTCTTTGATCCTTAAACAAAATCATTGATTATGAGCAATTACTCAAGGAAAAAAAAGGTACCCAAATAGCTCAACAGTATAATTCTGCTAGCTAACAATGATTGAGATATTTAATAGTTTTAATTAAAGCAAGATAGCAACATATGTGTGTGTGTGTGTGTGTGTGTGTATATACATATATACACACACACAAACACATAAAAGGAAGATCTAATTTATTTGAAGAAAAAGTTCAATTTGGGGTAGTTTTTGTCACACGAGGTAATTGGACTCTTGGATTATAATGTCATGATAACTTATTGAATGCAAAGTATTTGGAAAGTTTATGAAAATATTTTCATTTAATTTCATAATCTAGAATGAAATAACTCCTAAAACAGATCTTGACAAAATTTAATATATATTTTGCTTAAGGAATGATACAAAGCTACAAGAAAAAAAAATGGTTACTTTGTAATCACCTCTCTATACTACCAAAAATAATATAAATATTTATTTGAATAAATACTTATCTTACTTAAATGTAGCGTATGCATTTTATCACAGAAATCTTGGGTTAAGTTCACTATATAAATTCAAGATTACTTAGAAATACATTACAAGAAGTGAACTTAGAATGCCAGAACTAAATAACTATGATGAAAAATTACTTATATGAGGCCAAAATATTTATTAAAATGGATTGAATTTCTTAGAAGATTTTGATTACAAATGTATTGAATTTCTTAGAAAGAATTGCTTAGTCAATTGTATGACTTTATTTTATACATCATTATGTGATTCAAGATGTTGATTGTATTGCATAAGTCAAGGATTTAAATTGTTTTAAGAAGCTTAGTATAAAACTAAATAGGAAAGTTTTATCTATACATAAATACAGATATAGATGTATTGATAAGGAGGGAAATTTCTAAATGGTTTTTAAAAATCCATCCACTAAATGTTTCAATCATCTGCATTACCAAGGTCCATAAAATGGTCACATAATCATTGACAATATTTTCTTGATTATATCTTCCATTGAATTATTCAAAACCACTAAAGGTCTCATATGAGAATTGTTTTCATAACTAACTGTCATAAAATTGTCTTTCTCTTCAGAGATCAATATGATTCTTGTGATTAATATGTTAAGGGATTTATAGCTGGTTTTCCTATCAATCCTAGATTCAAGCAAGTTCAAAAACATATTTAGTATTCAGTTACCTTCTCTGTCAATAATACTTACCTCTTCCTATTTAAAATCCTTAGGATCTATTGTATATATGTGTGCATATGTATATATAGATAGCTAGAAAGCAAAAGTGATTATGCAAATTATATAGAGATCTTATTACATTCTCTATATAAACAAGTATGTATGCTCTATATGCATGCATATGTGTATATATACATGAATATGTGTTCATATTCTAATTATATTTCACTTAAGAAGTAAAGGAAAAAGAGGTGTAATATACATAAAATTATTTTATTCCAAAAATAAATATGATGCAACACCTAAACTCCAACATTAGCCTGGCATTAAGTAATTATAAATATTAACCGGATGTATTAGCACATGCCTGTAACCCCAGTACTTGGGAGGTTGAGAAAGGGGGCTTGCAGGTTTAAGGTCAGCCTCAACAAGTTACTAAGATGCTATTTCAAAATAAAGAAAAATGAAATCAGTCTTGGGGTGTAGTTCAGCTTTAGAATGTCCTTGGTTTCAATTCCTTGTACCACATATACACACAAAAAGAAATTATAAATATTTGGAGACTTGTATTCAACAAACAAATAGAAAATGACAGGGCAAAATAATTTACTTTTTGTCTCCACAGTACTGATTTATTTAGATTTAGAGCAGGTTTATTTGCTGTGTGTTATGAAAATAAATGTCTATTTTTCAAGGAGATTAGGACATTACTGTTTTCTTCATGTTTTTTTTTAAAAATGCACCAGAAAGATGCAGGATGCAAATTGGGAATATAAGAAGAAGAAATGCTTATTGATTGAATTTCTATGTGCTATACATCTATTTTATAATATAATCTTAATATTCAGGGAGGTAGATATCATTATGTTGAATTTAATATAAATGCATACCAAGAATGTGATAAATAATTTAAACTAAATTGCCACAAATAGTTGTTAAGTGGTAGCTCTGAAACTCATACAGTAGAAAATGATTACTATTTTTAAAAGTATTAAAAAGGCTCCTGTGAGGGGCCCTGGGAGAGTAAAGGAAGGAAAAGCTAAATGGGATATATAAGAGAAATCAGCAAGAATAAATTTCATGTTTATATTCTTTATATCAGGATACTGAAATATTTTAAATCCAGGCATATCCTTTTGAAAATACATCAGAGAAACAATTTTAGAAACAGCTTGAAAGTCAAATAAAATGATTTAGGACTTTGGAGTTTTCATCTTAAGCAAAATTAAGGATAAGGCAACTAGGCGAATATTTTGACAAATAAATGAATATAAAAATATCAATTTAAGGCAATATGGAAAGAGTTGAATGAATACAAAGTTACTCTCCAGTACCAAGATACACAAACACACACACACACACACACACACACACATACACATACACACACACACACACACACATGTATGATTAATTGAAAACTTGTATCACGAAGCAAGATTATTCTTAAAGATTATGGCATTCATAACAAAAGATTATAAGACATAACATAAAATTGACTACAACTGACCAAGGATGTCATGCTACTTGAAGGAAGTAAAAATAATAATTGTTTTATTTTATTAAAACTCATCAAATATATTACATCTCATGACTTTGTTAAGATGTTAAAGTCTTATCATCATTGGCCTTTGGAAGCTGTCAAGAAGTCCATTCATTACATTGAAATTTGATAAGGGCAAAAATCAAGAATTTATCCTATGTTTCTATTAAAGCTGTCTTAAAGTAAACAAATAGTTGATGAGAAAAGGCTTTATCATATTAGATTTCCATCTCTTTTGTGGGGAAATGGTAAAAATAAGATTATTTTAAATGTCTAATAAAATAATGGATCAAAGTGAGACTCAATGACTACTAAAACCATTAGATTAAATGTTAGTGGGAAACTATAATGAGTAGATTAGGCTATTTTGTAATCACTGATAAATCCCTATATCAGTTTAAGTATAATGGCTGAAATGATGCAGTAGTCAGTTACAAACCACCACAGAAGCATGCAAGAAAGATGTTGGACTAGACAGAAAAATATTTTTCCTAAAATTCAAATTGATGTAACACATCAAAAATTCAAGACCAGCCTGGCATTAAGAAATTATAAATATTTAGCTGGGCGTTGTGAAGCATGCCTGTAATCCCAGTATTGGGGAAGCTGAGACAGGAGGATCTCAGGTTCTAGGCCAGCCTCAGCAACTAGGTCAGGTCCCCAGAAACCTAGCAAGACCCTGTTTCAAAACAAAAATAAAAAAATCTATGGGTGTACCTCAGAGGTAGAATGTATCAACAACAACAACAACAAAGAAAAGAAAAGATATTATAAATACTTGGAGACTTGTATTCAACAATTAGAGAATGATAGGCAAAATTTATTTACCATGTACAATTCATCTCTAATAATAATTTGATCCTGAATTTAGTTATATTTCTATAGATCTAACTAGCAGCAATAAGTCCTTAACATCATAAATGTTCAACCAGTTAAAACTATCATGTAGATTTTTTTTAAAAAAACAAATCAGTTTCTTCAATAAGTGATATGAAAAATCAAGATGTGAGGGAACTCTTCTAGATTAAAAAGAAAACTTGAGAAATATCAACAAATTTTAATATCTGAACTCTGAATTAAACATATCAATATCCACACTTCATATAATCAAGGAATTTAAATATAGATTATATATTTACTTATATCAATGTATTATTTTAATTTCATTAGGTTAGTAATTCCCTTTTTTAAGTTTTGAAGTGTCAATTGATCAAATCGTATTATATCTGGTAATTTATATAAAACATTCTGGTGGAGAAAAGAGGTTGTACACAGGTAGGAGTGGTCAATACTAAGACAACTGGTGAGATGTTGACAATTTTAATGCTAATGATGGGCATAGGGAGTTATGTGATGTTTAATTTTAGGTGTGAACTTGACTGTATTGAATATTACCTAGAGGATTAATCAAAGATTATTTCTGATTGTGTCTATGAATGTTTTTCTAGAGCCTACTGACATGTGAATTGGTGGACAGATAGGGAAGATCTGTCCTCAAGGTGAGCAGGCACCATTCAAAGGTCTGGGACTCAGATATAAAAAAAAAAGATCTGTTTTCTGGAGCCAGGATATTTTCATCTTTGTGGACATCAGAACTCAGGTTCTGTAGCCTCTGAACTCCAGTATTTTCACCAGTGCCCCTTCACAGCCCTAGGTTCTCAGGCCCCCTGCCTCATGCTGAGCTCCACCATTAGTGTTCCTTGTCCTGATGCCTTTGAACTTGGCCTGAGCCATGCTCCCCACAGCTCCAAGTCTCTAGTCTAGTCTGTAGAGAGCCTGCTGTGAGGCTTCTCAGCTGCCATCATCATGTGAGCCCATTCCACTATCACATCCTCTCTTACATCTATTGGTTCTGTCTTTTGACAGAAACTTGATTAATAAACTTATTTTCCCTCCTTTTGTTGTGATTGTTGACAGTATTCATAATGATCATTAAAAAGGGAATTTTTAAAGTTCCTTATGTCTTCTAATTTCTCTTTAGCTTCCGCATATGAGAGAAAATGTACCACCCTTGACTTTCTGAGACTAATTTCACTTAGCATAATATTCTCCAGTTCCATTCATTTTCTTGCCAATGACATAATTTTATTTTTCTTTATGGCTGAGTAAAATTCCTTTGTATGTATATACTATATTTCTCTAGGCAGAGAGATGCTTGTAGAGTAATTGAAAGGAATTAGGGGAGATAATTAGGGAGAGGAAGAAGAATGACACAAAGGAAACAGTTCAAAAATTACAATGTCAAAATGTAAAGGTATTACTAATCTATCTCACTAACTCCTGTGGGGAGGAGGAGGGATGCAGAGGGAAATACACAAAAAGCTGTGTGCATCTGTGTTTTTAACACAATGAAACTCACTATGATGTGTAACATCAATGCACTAATAAAATAATTTATAAAGGGAATTTTTAACTGAAATTACTGTAGCTTTGATTATATACTATTAGTGGTGGAAATTAAGAAACTTGTAAGTATCTGGATAATTTTTGAATGCTGGGTTAAAGAGATTTACTAATTAATTGAATATGAAGATTAGAATGTGACAAAGGGAGCTGTCAGTGGTGACTCTGCATTTTTATCTTAATCACATGTGCTCATGCCATTATATTTTACTGAAATGGCAACATAATTTGGCCATGTTAATTTGGAAATTCCTAATGGGCACCCAATTTGAGGTGTTAACAGGTTAGAATAATAAGCCATCTGCGACTGAGAGGAAAGGTCACAGAAAATAAATTTGAAAATAATCAAAACGCATATGTTATAAAAAGTCATGTAACTGGATTGGATAAGTTAACTAAGAAAAATGCTAAGATGTTGAGAGACAAAAATAGAAGAGAAGGTACCACCAGTGAAACTGAAAAAGGAGAAACCAGCCAATTAGGAGGAAAGGAAGAAATGTGGAGTCATAAAAGTCTACTTCCTTTGCCCCCCAAAAAAATAGAAAAAGAAAAACATTAAATATAAATTGGTCATATAAGTTAATTGCTGCTGAGATGCATAGCAACCTGAAGACTAAACATTTTTAAAATGTGACAAATTCAAAACAGACAATGTCAAAGACACAAAGTTCTATAGAAACAGTAAGAGAAGCCACATTAGAATTGGTAGTAAAGGAAAGGAAATAAAAGCGCCCAGACTTCAAATACAGATTCTTCCTTTTAGAAATAATTCGTAGAATAAAATAGGGCAGAAGATAGAAGTGTAAAATAAAAAAAATAGGGCATTTATTTTTTACTATGTAAGATACTATACAATTATACTATATACATGTACGCGTGCATATATATGCCTGTATATTGTGTGTATATAGATTCCTATGTGTATTTATATATGTGTGTATACATATGTATATATATTTATATGTATGTATATATATGGGCAGACTGCTATTTGGTATATTAATGATAGTTTAATCAAAATTCAAATTGCAGACCTACCAAATAACTTACAAATGTCAAGCAGAAAAATTATCAGGTCAAATATGCAAATGTTGAAGTTATGCAGTTAACTTGTCTTGAATTTTGAAAGGGATCAGAAGAGTGTAATTCTCGGTGAATTTGCAATCATGTACATTGCATTTGAAACTTTTAGATATCTTAATATCAGAATCAGAGTTGTGTGTGTGTGTGTGTGTGTGTGTGTGTGTGTATGGTATTGGGGCTTGAATCCAGGGACATTCTACCACTGAGCCAAATCCCCAGACCATTTTATTTTGAGAGAAGATCTCACTAAGTTGCCCAGGCTGGCCTCAAACTTTGATCCTCTGTCTCAACCTTCCAAGTACCAGGATCACAGGCATGTATACCATATTGCTTTGCTAGAATCAGAATATTTTTTATTGAATTAATTGAAACATGGCACCAGTATTAAAATTTTCAACCAGATAATATAAAGGGAAAAAATAACATGAGTGAAAGTATGTTAATTCCCACATTCTTGAAGACCTTTCAATAAAGAACTTCCATAAAGAAAAAGTGGAATCTAAAAACAAATTCTTTTGTCCTTTTCAGGGAAAAATTCCTCAATTTCTTTTTTCTTCCCAGCAAGGTTTGGGTATCATCAATAATACAAAGATAAAATGTAGATATTTGTAAATAGCCTATGATAACTTATCAGATATATACAAATAAATCTTGTTGATTTTAAGAATATAAAATTTCTATAATTTTAAAATGATTTACTGATTTCATTTATCTAGCTTTTGACAAGCTATCTACATTTCATGATTGTTACCTAATTTTGTATTAGAGGCTAAATTTTTAAAGACAAACATACTCATTTGCTCTGTTACATGAGATAAAATATCACCATTTCTGGAGCATCGCTAGGGTACCACCAGTAATCTTTGGGAAAATAATATTTTATTTACATATAATTTAGTGTTAAGCTACTAAAAGCCTTATATCTACTGGTTGGTGACCTTAACCAAGTATATATTAACCTCTGTTTGAGGAGAGCAATTTATTGGCAGAAATAGTATATCTTCCTAATAATGAATACCAATTATATGTGTTTGTAACATCATCCAATTCTTTCTCAACAACAATTAGTTACAATTTTTTCTTCATGATATACACACTTCAGACCTATGACAAATATTTTCAGATGGACTGTCATTTGTGATCATAGATTAGCAGTTATGTTTATCCCTTGGAAAGATAAGACATAATTAGTTTATTGCTACAGAGTTGAGCTCAGCGATTTGATCTCATGAACTAAGTACCAAAATAAAGGCAAAGCATTCTTGCATTTCTTAATTTATTCTAATTATTGTATAGCTTCAATGCACCTCTTACTATGCCAGGGCTTTTGTATAAAGACATAATGGTCAAAACAGAACCTGTTGTATTCAACTTACTGTCCAGTAGAGGGGAAATAACCTACAAAATTATAACAAAAATCCCCCACCCACACACAAATTAAAAACTAGTATTAGTTCCACAGAGTAGAGAATGAGTATGTTTTGATGAATTAAAATGACAGTAAAACCAGATTTGTACTAGAGTGTGGGGACAGATGTCTCAGATCTAGTGGTCAGATAGATGACAGGTTTTGTGCTAACCTTAATGGATGGGGTGCTTTGAAGCTTACTTTTGACTTAACCCAGCATTCTAATAGTTGATCGCCCTGCATGTATATTACCACAGTATTAGTCAGTTTTCTAATACTATAAGAAATAACTGAGGTAATCAAATTTGTAAGAAAAATACTTATTCTGAATCACAGTTTCAGAGGTTCTATTCCAGAACTGGATGGCCCTGTTGTTTTCGGGGCCTGCGGCGAGGCATCACATCATAGCAGGAAGTTCATAGTGGAGCAAAACTGCTCAGTTCATGGTCAGGAAGCAAAGGTGAGAGAGAGAAGGGGCTGGGATCTCACTACCTCTTAAAGGCACACCCTTCAGTGATCCAAACATCTCCCACTAGGCTCCACCTTTTAAAGGCTCCACCACATCCCAATAGTGTAAATGGAGACCAAGACTTTACCACATGTATATTTGGGGGAAACTTAACATCCAAACCACAGAAACACTAAACTCAGTAAAGAGAATGAATATATTCTAATGGTAGATAGAACTTCTGTCTTTCAGGATTTTATATGGACATCAAATAGGAGTCATTGAATATTTTAAGAAGGAAAAAATTAGTAGAAAACTCTTTTAAGGTAATTTTTCAGTGTTTGGGCATGTGATAGTTGATACAGATTGTCAACTTGAATCACTGAGAGATGCCTAGGAAATGCCTAGGTTTAAGAGACTTCTAGGTGTGTCACCGAGGGTGTTTCCAGAAGTGATTGACATGTGGGACAGCAAATGGAGGTAGGAGACCCATCCTGAATGTGGTTGGCAATGGACAACAGGCTGCAGTCACAGATGGAACAGATAGGGAAAGAAGCAGGTGGCCATAGGGGATGCAAGCTCAATTCTTTCTGAGTGGGCGTGTCTGTGCTGTTGCCTTCCCCTGCAAGTATGTGACTACTGTTCTTCAATGTTCCAATGTGGCTGCTCACCAGTGATTCTCCAGGGACTCTGCAGGGCTTTAGTTTCAGACCGAGGCTGTATCATTGGCCCCTTTTGTTCTGAGGCTTCCAGCTTCTTGGATTGAGCAGCTACAGGTCCCTCCTGCTGCCAGCATGCAGGTGCCATCATGGAAGTATCCAGCTTGTGATCATTTAAGCCAATCAAATAAATCCCCTTTTATATACATATTCATATCCTATTGGTACTTTTCCTCTAAAGAACCCAGACGGGGGATTTGAATGGGTAAAAGATAAGTTTAATACACTTTAGATTAGATTTCTAGAAAGCAAAATCCCCAAGCTACTCTGTTATAGTCACTCCACAGAAAAGGATCAGGTGGTAGAAGAAAATTAAATGGGATGTTTTAATAAGTATGAAAAAGGAGTTAACTTATCCTCAAACAGGTTACTACTTGTCTCCAGAAAAGAGATGCTTCTACTGGTTAGAGGCACAATTTAAAAAGTATTTTATCATCTGGGTGTAGTGGCACACACCTATAATCTTAGTACTTGGGAGGGTGAGACAGGAAGATCATAGGATTGAGGCCAGACTCAGCAATGTAGGTCCTCAGCAACTCAGTGAGACCCTGTTTCAAAATAAAAAAAAAAAAAAATGAAATGGGGCTAGACATGTAACTCAGAGGTTGAAAGTCCCTGGGTTCAATCCCAATACCACACACATACACACATATGAAGTATTTATGAAGGCTGGGGATTTAGCTCAGTGGCAGAGCACTTACCCAGCATATTTAAGGCCCTGAGTTCAATCCTTAGAACCACTAAAACAAACAAAAATATTTATACCATCAGTATTTATAACAGCATTTTCTAAAATATATTTTAAGGAACCCTGCTTCCATGAGGTATTCTTTGCTGGCTAAATTAACTTGATAATTTTTGTGTATTTACCCATTCCTTAGAGATTTTTTATGTATTAGTATATCAAAGATTATGAAAACTCCTGCAGTAAAGAAACTTGTTTAACTTTCTTAAATCGAGTGCTTCCCTCAAGAGAATTATTTTGTTCGTTTAATGTCTATTAAAGTCTACTGAAACTAGTGTCCCTGGGAAACTTGCTGAGAAAACTGATTTTGACTATAAAGAATTATTTATTTCCTTTTGCATTTTCAATTAGCCTTTGGATTTTATGAAAGGAAACATTTATACTTTATCAACAAAAGCGAAACGCCTGTACCTACTAGGAACAGAGGAAAGCGCCACAATCACTTAGACCTCTGCAAAGACATCTGACCAGGAACGGAAGTCCAGCCCTGGGAATTTGTAATTTCCTGCTTCTTAGAATGCTGATCTCTATAGTCACAAACCCAAATCCTCTAGCACTACCAATTATAAATCGCCCTCTATTCAGCTCCATTTGTACTCTGAGCTTTGGGTTTGAAAGATTTTTAAGGCTCTTCCATGGGAAAATTTTAAAGCTATAAAGGAGAGTAAAGCATTTGCAAAGAAAATGAGGCAACAACCCAAAAGCAGACTGTTGAGTGACCCAATTTATAAGAAAAGAAGAACACGCTCAGTTTAAGGTCTGATTTTCTCAAGGCTCGATTAAGTGTGTGTGTGTGTGTGTGTGTGTGTGTGTGTGTGTGTGTATGTGAGAGAGAAACAGTAATGAATAGAGGCAGTGAAAGAACAGGAAGAAATTTCAAGAAGATGGTAACAGATAATAAATTATGTAGGACAGAGGGATGGGCAGACAGTCAAGGAGGTAGATGGATGGGCAGATAGTAGGAAAACATACATACACACACACACACACACACACACACACACAGGCACATAAACATTCTTATGTAATTATATTAAAGATATTAGATTTGCACTCTAGTAAGCATAACCTATTATAGGCTGAAATATTTTTTAAAATGTATCCAAATATACTGCTACATGTCAGAGAGAAAATCATTATATCTTTTTATCCTTGGGTCTTAGAAAAATGATAATATTTTAATAAACAAATGTAATTTACACTAAAATATAATTAATCAAAATCAGTGCCTTTTGCCTTCCATTTAGTGTATTATTATCTACATTCTTATGGAAACACCACAAAGGTCCTTATAATTGTCTGTTCTTTTTCTTCAGCGTACCTGAAGATTTGTGCATCTCTTCCAGAAGATACACCATATGGAGAAAGTAGAAAAACAATGTCTTCAGAATGTACTCCTTGTATTCTCTTTAAAGGGCAGTTATACTTGTTCATTTTAATGTTCCTAATAAAGAAAAAAGTTAGGCTCTGAGAATTCCAAATATGATGAGGATTATGACTGGATGTAATCACCGATACATTTTAAATTCCAATAAAGATAATGAAGAACACAAAATCCCATTGCCCACAGAGTTTAGGAATTGCAAAAATCTCTGAGACTGCCACTGCCATGTTCAAGAAGAGTTCATGCCTAGGGCAGTCAGAGCAATGCAGAGTCCCCTTCAAGACACATGGTGCCATCTCTGTAGGTATGGTCTGAACATTGCTGATCTGATTGTGAGGGTGAACAACCAGACAAAGAGATATTTTGAAAGTCTGGGCCCTTTTTCTCTTGGTCCTGAAACTTCTGTCTTCATAATAAAGTAAGACCTCACACAGAAAATGTGGATGCTTATTCTTGACAGGCCTTTAAACATAAATAAAATCCAGGTTAATCATAAGCCATTAATACATCATACTAACTGTCAGGCAATAGCACAAGTTAAAATAATCTGGCTGAATGTTCTTTAAGCATGAGATGTTTTAACAAATCATGTGAAAAATAGTAAAGATAAAAATAAAAATATAATTTTGATCACTTATTATCAAGATCAAAATAAGCAGTGAAGGGTTGCAATTGATATTTCTTAAGTTATCTTTCAACATTATTTTCACACAAAACTGCATCCAAATTAAAATTGCATCCCAAATTCTAAATTAGACCCCTTACTTTAATAATTAACTGTGCAAAAACATGACTTTTGAATCAATGAATCACTTCTGAAGGAAACCTAAATAAATTAGATTTTAGTTAAAAATGACCTGTCAGTATCAGAGGTAATATGCTCTTGTGAGCTGTTTTCCCCCCGGTGTCATGAGTTATATAAATGATTAATTGGTGTTAATTGATTTATTAACTTTGGAGGCCTGCAGGAAGTGAGGCAGCCATAGCAAAATGATTGCTTTAGTAAACACAAAGAGAAACAGATCAACTAATGAACAGTGAGTAATCCATGCCTTAAAACAGAATCCATCCTCTGTAAACAAAAGGAAAGACAATAAAAGAAAGAAAAAAGCAACACATTTTAAGTAAAAAATACAAAATTAACACCTTAGTGTTTGAAAATATGTATGGCAATTTGGTTTAAGACCTTCCTTAAAATAATGGCTAGAAGAAAATATGTTACTAGGGGTATACCAATAAAGCAAAATTAAAGAGTAAATACAGTTGGCCCTGAGAATTTGTACTCATCTCGCTCACATTTGTGGACAACATCCACTTTCTTCCTATTTTAATTCATGTTTTTTCCTTAAAGATGCTTAACTAATACATGTGACAATAACATAACGAAATATGATTTCCTAGTGGCTCTTCTTATATATGCATTTGTCAATTTGGAGTGTGTGTGTGCGATATCAGGTATTTTGCGATCAAAGTCTTCTAGTTTTGTGAAGACCAGAAAAAAAAAAACACTATACCAACACCTATTATTATTATCCTTCTCGGATTTCACTAGCATCAGCCTAAATCTTCTTCATACTAAAAGGTCTATAATCTCATGACCAAATCCATGTTCTTTTTGATACAGCTATTTCAACTTAATTCCTTTCCCAGAGATTTAAAGCCAGTATTTTTCACAAGTTCATTGCACTACCTGGAAGTCATCTCAGGGTTAAAGTCATGTCTGTGCAAAGGCATAATATTAAAACTATTATGAGAATAGAAATATCAAGAACGCCCACTCCATGTCTTCTAGGTTTAGGTATGGAAGGTAATTTCTTTATCTCTGGGAAAAATAATGCAACATAATTTCCAGAAGTTCCTAACACTCTTCCCCATAAAGGATTTAACATGCTAGCACTTTTTAAAAATAAACAATAAGCAAAAATACATTTAGGGGAGGTGAATGTTTAGGACAGAGCAGGACAGAAGAGAGAATGATACAGAAAGAAAAGTGCTTGGTATTGGTTGAGATAAGCATTACTCAGCAGGCAAAAGTCCTGGAAAGAGGAAGAGATGTGAATGAGTCAGAGAATAATGGTCCTGGAAACTGAAGGGAAAGAAATCCATCAGTGGGATAAAAGAAAGCTTTGTCCACTTTCCTTAGTTATTCTCTAATCCATTTTCCAATTCTCCCTCTGTATCTTCAACCTCTAGCCTGTCTTAGGTAGTGAATGTCCTCACTACCTAAGAGGGTTGACCAAGACCCAACTAGTGTGTCACTTTATCCTTAGTATAGTCCCTGTAAGCATCAGTCACGGCTTAGGGGGAAGAAAAGGAACTAGTAAGGACTGAGGAGACGAATAATCTCAATCATCTTGTGATTTCTAGGGATACCCTGGTAGTTAACTATTATAATTCGATTGGCTGTGCCCTTGCAGTGACTCTGAAACTTGTCTAATGCTCAAGATCTTCATTTGTTAAATTCATTTACCTGTATCTGAATTTTTTTGAGGATTAAATGTGGAAAAATCTTAGCACAATATTTGGCAACTAAAAATAATCAAATATGTTATTACTGTTATTATCTTTGCAAATTAATTAGAGATGTTAATGACCAGCTATCCGGAGTCTATAGTAGTATAATTTGTCATCAAAACCCTCCTTTTCTGATTATTGAGCATATATCTTGTCTTTGTTCAAGTGTGTGACAGTATGATGCCCATAATGTTGGGAGCAGTTCACGACTGTGGGAAGATGACTCAGCACATCCATCATGATTACTCTCCTCAAAAGTCACTCATCATGCCAACTTTTGCCAGACTATTAATACCTGTGATTCTGTGGCAATAATATTAAGACTCACAAGGGGGTTCTAATATTAAGCTTAACTTAGAAAGAAAACCCTTGAATACATAGTCCCTGCCTGAATTTGTAGGAAAAAGAGGCTTGGACTTAAAAAGTGAGTGTTCTTTGCCTTTTCATAATAAGCTAATTACTCAGATTGTCTCTGTTAAAGAAATATGCCTTTTAAAGGTGTGCTTGTTTTAAATGTGTGTGCTGACATCATATTTTTTATTTTTACTCTAGTACATAAAATTTAAGACTTTATAGTATTTGAGCTTTGGTGTGATCAATTTGGAACATGAATGAAATCACATGGTGCCTCCTAAAGGAATGGTTCATAGCGATGATCCAAAACCATCTGCTTGAGTACATTTCTTTCTTCTTCATTTAATATTTCCTTTTTTCTTCATAATGTGTTAGGTATACTTTGCAAATTAAGGTAGAAAACTTAGGATTTTATAGATATTTTATGCTTAAAATATATATAGAATAATATCTCTGTTAGATTTGAAGTAAAAAAAATGACTTCCATAAAGTGAGAGTATAGCCAGGAGTATATTTTCTTAAAGTTTTGACAGTCATGCTAGTTTTTAAATTGTTTCCCCTTAGGAAAACAATTATTTTAATTTCCTTAGGATTTAACGAAACATTATCACAGGACATGATAGGGCTCCAACTAAGCATAACACTAAGTATTTAATCATCAACAGTGAGCAAAAATAAAGAGTACCATAAAAAATTGATGGGTTCCCTTCCCTTCTTCTTTCTTCCTTCCTTTTCCTTTTTCTTTCCTTTTGAACAACTTCTCACTACCTAAAAGCATTGTTTGACACCTAGTACACATGTATTGAATAAAATATGAATGGATACTCCAAGTATATATGAATATAACAGCCATCATGTCCACCAATATTCTAGGAATTAGTAGAGGTAAGGGAAATTTATCTAAAAGTTTTACCTTCATATACTTTTATGTATCAATGTGTATAATCATTTTTGAGTCAAGGGATACCTTTCCCAACCAAAAGCTTAAATTAAAATATAAAATATACCAAATATTTAATATAATTATAGAAACAGAGGATTTTGAAAGATTTTTATATTAACATACTTTAGCTATGAAGATTTTTGTACAAAATATTTATAATTACATAAATTAGGGATTTTGAAAGAATTTTATATTGTCATATTTTAGCCGTTAAGATTTTAAGCTGCACAATAATAAAAATTTTAAATATATGATAGTTTACATCTCCATGATTGCTAATGATGTTGAATATTTTTTCATATATGAATTGGCGATTTGTATTTGTTCTTTTGTGAAGTGTCTATTTAGTTCAATTGCCCATTTCTTGATTGGGTTATTAGTTTTTTAGTATTTTAAGTCTTTTAGATAATTTTTATATTTTAGATATTAGTCCTCTGTCAGAGGAATAGGTGGCAAATATCTTCTCCCATTCTGTAGCTCTCTTTTTAGATTCTTGATGGTTCTTTTGATAAGCAGAACTCTTTAGTTTAATGCCATTCCACTTATTAATTCTTGTTTTAATTTCCTGAGCTTTTGGGGTTTATTAAGGAACTTTCTACCTGTGCCTATATAAATTAAAACTACATGGAAATTCCATCTAAGCACAATTAGAATGGCAATCATCAAGAAGTCAAACAACAATAAATGCTGGAGCAGATATGGAGAAATAGGAATTCTTCTGAACTGTTGGTGGGAATGCAATTTGTACACCCTCTATGGAGATCAGTGTGGAGATTCTTCAGAAACATTGGAATGGATTCACCATATGATCCAGCTATACCATTCTTGAGTATCTTTCCAAAGGGACTGAAGTTAGAATATTATAGTAATCCATGCATATCCATGTTTATAGCAGCACAATTCATAATAGCCAAATTATGGAACCAACTTAAGTGTCCATCAACAGATGATTGGATCGAAAATTATGGAATATACACACAATGGAATTCTACTTAGCAATAAAGAGGAACAAAATTATGTCATTTGCAGGAAAATGGATGGACCTGGAGAACATTATGTTAAGTGAGATTAGCCAGTCATGGAAAGTGAAGGATCATATGCTTTCTCTCATAAGTGGAAGTTAGGGAGAGAGTAATTGGAATATAAGAGGGACTTTAGATGCTGCAGGAGAAACTCCAGTGGATTGAGGGAGGTGGTCTTGGGGAGGGTGGGATGAGAGTGAGAATTAATGAAGGATATACCTCCACTGGTGTATGTGTGTGTGTGTGTGTGTGTGTGTGTGTGTGTGTGTGTGTGAATACAAATGCCAATCTCAATATCATGTATGGGGAAGGGCGGAGTAGGGAGGGAGCCGGGGAAAAACTCACCAACTGCTGTATGCATGTGTGTCACTATCACTATAAACTACATTATGTTGTGAGACCATAATGTACCAATTAAAGTAAAAAAATGTGATAGTTGTATTTTAACTTTTATGCCTTCATTTTTGAAACAGTAAGTTAAATTTTTCCATTAAAGGCAGGGGTATTGAGGTATCTTTCAAAATAAATGTGCTTAAGTGTAAAAAATATATGTTGGGTTAAAAAATATTACGTAAAATGTATTTCGGCTGGCAGAAGTTGATATCAAGAACATGATCCGAATGTGGTGGTGCAAGCTTGTAATCCCAGTACTGGGGAGGCTGAGACAGGAGGATCGCAGGTTCACAGCCAGTCTCAGCAACTTAGTAAGGCCCTCTGCAACTTAGTGAGACCCTGTTTCAAAAATAAAGAATAAGACGGGTGTGGTGGCACACGCTTGTAATCCCAGTACTTTGGGAGGCGGAGACCAGAGGATCCCGGTTTGCGGCCAGCCTCAGCTCTCTCTCTCTCTCCCTGTCTCTCTCTTTCTCTCTTTCTCTACATAGTGAGGCCCTCCGCAACTTCGTGAGACCCGGTATCAAAAAGAAAGTATAAAAAATAGGGCCGGGGGTGTAGCGCAGAGGTAGAACGCCCCTGGGTTCAATCCCCGGTACCGCAAAAAATAAAAAAAATAAATAAATAAAAATAAAGAATAAAAATAGGGCTGGGAATGTAGCTCGGAGGTAGCAAGCCCCTGGGTTCAATACCCAGTACTGCAAGAAAAAAAAAAAAAAAGAACATGAAGGTAGAAAACATTTTATAGCATTTCATGGATGTGATATATTAGAATATATTCTTCAATCAAGTTGGATCATAAAAATTAGTATGTAACACCCACCATGAAAACATTTCCCACCAATTTTTAAAATTCAAAATTTTTACTTGGGAGGTTGAGACAGAAAGATTGCAGATATAAGACCAACCTAAACAAGACCCTCAGCAACTTAGCAAGACCCTGTTTCAAAATAAAAATTTAAAAAAGGGGGCAGGTGGTATAGCTTGGAGGTAGAATGCCCCTGGGTTCAATATCCTGTGCCCAAAAGAAAAGAGAAGAATGATATATGAATGGTATTATATTGTATGTAAGCTTTTGAAATTGACATCACTCAGTCAGCATACTTCCCTGGTAATTTCCCTAAATTACTGCATGTATCCAAAGTCTCTTCTTTTATATTGATGTATTTTTGGTCTTTCCGCAATGTGTTTAATTGTTTACTGTTGAGGATTGTTTAGGTTTTAGGTCATGATTAATAAATCTCCTGTGAACAAATGTGCACAGATTCAAAGGTAAAGTTAAGATTTTATTTCTCTGTAATATGCCCAGCAATTGTGCAATTGCTGTGATACGTGATAGTTAACAGTTGATAGTTGTATGTGTGGTTAACATACAGACTTTTTGAGGATAGCTCTACAATTTCATATTCACACTAGCAATGTTTAAGAGATTCCACTTCTCTGCATCCTTCCCAGGGCGTTCTTCCTCTGTGCTACACCCTGTATTTCAAAACAGGGTCTTGATGAGTTGCTAAGGCTGGCCTCAAACTTGTGATCCTCCTGTCTCAGCCTCCCACATACTGGAATTAAAGGTATGTACCACCATACATGGCTTAGCCATAGATACTTTCATTCTGTTTCATTTTATCCATTCTGATATTTGTACAGTGATATCTTGTGGTTTTAGCTTCCATTTCCTTGATGAAGAATGATGTTGAATACTTTTGCACCTGTTTACCATCGATAGCTATATCCTCACTGGTAAATTGTCAGTTCTTCTCTTACTCGTTTTCTCATTGAAAAGTTTATTACTGTTGATTTTTTTTCCCAGTTTTAAAACAATGCTATGGAAATATGATTGACATATAAAAACTGCAGTTAGCTAATGTGTACAACTTTGGGATAAATTTTCACCTGTGAATCATCCATCGTAGTCAATCCTATGTAGATATTTATCACTTCCAAAATTCTCTACCTATATTACCATTGAGTTTTGAGAGTTCATTGTATACTCCAGACACTAATGCTTTATTAGATATGTGATTTGTAAATAATTTCTTCCTGCCTGTAGCTTATATTGTTGTTCTTAACCAGAGCATTTTTAGACCAAAAGTTTTAGGTTTTGATCAGATTCAATTTATGAGTTCTTCCTTTTAAGGATTGTTTTTGATGCAAAGTCTTAGAAATTGTTGCCCAGTTCTTAGTGTTATTGCTGAATTCTGCTTCAAAAATGCAGCTAATTTTAAATATTATAAAATATATCCATACAAAATATAATGTTCTATTTATTTTTAATGAGGTTGAACAAAATTATTTTTGCCATTTTGTATATTTCTGTCTCTGGGAATCACACAAGCATATTATCTTAGTCTTAATTACAGGCAATAGTGTACGTTCCTGAATGAATGTTCATAAATTATGTGTATGTTCCTGAATGAATGTTCATACATTCTGAAATGATAATGAATTATACAATTATAGCATAATTCTGAGTGTAGGTGTATGTGGGCATGTGTATGTATATGTGTATGCCTGTGGGTGTGCATGTATGCTGCAAACCAAATATCAAGTGCCAATTTTTGGCCAACTTTTAGCAAAACTCCTTATTTGATCATGTATTTTTAAACCATATTTTCTGTACATTTGCCCATATTTTCCTATTGCCTTCATTTGCTTATGAATTTTTCAGAAAATTTAGATTTAATTATACATTTATCTCTTAAGTAGTACGTATATTTATATGCATATTTATGTATGTGTACACATATTTATATTTATATTCCTTTGATATATCTTTTACAAAGATAAGACAAAAGTAAATATAGTTGCTGAATTACTGAATGAATGAGTGTGTCCCAGGACTATGGAATCTCACTTTTCTGATTCCTTAAAGTTCTATATTTACATCATTCTGAGAGTGACATCTTCCAACAGCATAACAAATAAGATGGAGTTTTAATTGGCAGGATTTTTTACACTTTCTTTACAACAGTTTTTAGTCATTGAAGGCCCTGCATATAATTTTGAATATTGGCAAAGGAAACTTTAATAAAGACAAAGAGAAAAAAACTCAAGTATATTCCAGGACACTTTCTTTTTTTTTTTTTTGCGGTACCGGGGATTGAACCCAGGGGCGTTCTACCTCCGCGCTACCCCCGGCCCTATTTTTTATTCTTTATTTTGAAACCAGGTCTCACGAAGTTGCGGAGGGCCTCACTAGGTAGA
>PVJS01030240.1:0-24232 GCA_004027185.1 Glis glis | reverse complement strand
GAGGCCCGGAGTTAATGGGAACTTTTCTCCTTTCCCCTCCCTCCCCCCACTGCCCCTGGCGGCTGGGTCCTCAGCATTCGATTCCTGTCTGTCACCAAGTGACGAGGACAAAGGGTGAGGAGTCAGGAAAAGGTCTGCGCCACTTTGTTCAGAATCTGGGTTCGAACTTTGGATGAACCCTTCCTCGGGGAGGGGGCCGGGAGAGGAGAGGAGAGGCCAGCAGCAAGGAGAAATCCGCTGCTCTGGCAGCTCCAGCCTCCAAAAAAGAAGAGAAAGAGAGAGAGAGAGGGAGAGAGTCTCCTTAACAACAGAAAGGGAGGAAGGGGGTTAGGAGGGAGAAACAGCGTTTCTGGCCCCTTAGGGAAAAGGAGCTTGGAGGGGCCGAGCTTCACAGTCCAGAAGGCCCGGCTCTCAAAGGAGGCCGAGGCCCCTTGCAGCGGGCTGCCAGCCAAGCAGGCACTGGCTCCGTTCTTCCCTCTCCAGCCCCCTCCTATTTATTTATTTATTTCTAAACCAAAGGGAATTCCTAACAAAGCTACAGAAGGCTTGCAGAGAGTAAAGAGAAGGACAGAGCCAGCCGGGGGTGGGAGAGGCAGATCAAACTCGGCTGCTCTCTCAAAGTCAAAAATAAACTCTATCTGTGCGTGGAAATTACAGCACACGTCACCTTACACTTCCAAACCCAAAGACGCGCGCTTAGCCCTGGGTCCACCTCCTTTCTTCCAGCTCTGTGCACGCACGCCAGGACCAGAGGGAACTCTGACTGTGGGACTGTCCCCCAGACGCCCCGAGATGGGGTTTTCAGAAAGCACCATTAACATACAGTGGAAACCACTGCAAAAGCCAGTCTGTCTTCTTTGCGTGCGAGAAAAGCCAGTTAAAACTCTTCCACCGCCACTCACTATTGATTTTCCTATTGTACTCCACAGGCCGTTCGGACGGCCTCCCGCTCTGTGATCTCTCTGACCACATCTGGACGTGGGCTCTCCGTGCCCAGGAATGGGCGTTCCTGCTTCAGTCCATCATTGTGTGCCCACCTGCAACCCTGCAGTCACTTTTGGTCTTTGGTCTTTGCCTGGGACTCTGCATTTCCAAAAACAATCAGGTGTCCATCCCAGCAAAAAGACAAGAGGTGGCCAGGCCTCCCTGCCTCCCTGGGCTCCTTCCCCTCTCTCCTGCCTATGAAAAATGGGTTGACTGACTGGCAGGAGGTCCAGAAGAGGGAGGGGAAGCTGGAGGAGTGGCCAGGACACCTGGCACCTGGTCTCAGCCTCCCCTGGGGCAAGCCTGCTGTGGTGCATGTGAGGTGGCTGCCCTGAGGACTAGGGCTGCAGATGATGCTCAGAGGCTGTGCATCAACTTCGCAAAAAACTATGAGGAGAAGAAAAGCAGGAGGACGGTCCCCCCAAACGACCACCCATTAGTCGTCTCAGAAACTGGGATTAGGACGCGAATCCATGTGTTAAAACCTCTTACTGTGCATACCTCTGAATAGGAAAATAAACTCGACACTTTGGATGAGCATGCACGATGTCATTGCTCTAAGAAAACCAGACACATGAAGATCAACAGCTAACAACAAAAACAGCTGGGCGAGGACACACGCTGCAGAAAGGGCCCCTCGCCCTGGGAAAGAGAGTACTAGAAGCTTGCCCCTAAGCATCCACATCTAACCTCCTCAAGACATGGCCAAGACCTCCAGAGTGTAAGCAGCTTTCTCCACGCACGCCCTCTGGGGTTGTCTCCATCACACACCGTGCTTCTGAGAGACAAGGAATGCACCTGGGCAGAGGGTGAGAGTTATCCAGAGCACAGCCACATACCTCGGGGACAAAAGCCAAAGTCGATGCCCTTGACCTGGGAACACAGCGGTGCTTGCAGCATCTCGCTGCCCCGCTGTGTGTAACAGGGAGTGTGAGATAGGGACACACACACATACACACACACACACACACACACACACACACACACACACACACACACACACAAGGCTTCTGCTGCTCACCCTGAGCTTGGGCTTTCCCTGTGCACCGCCATGTGCGTCTTCCTTGCAACTCAGAACTGTTGCAGAAACTGGGTATGAGATGGTAGTCAAGCTTCATTCCCTGCACAAAATCCAGGAGACCATCCCCTGCCATCCTTGGGGCAGGCAGGGAGCCTCTATCTTCAAGCTCCCTCTGGGGACGACAGTCTTGACTTACCATCATCTAACCCTCCAGCACACCCTCTGCCCCACTCTCTCAGGACCTCCAGCTCCCTGTTCACGGTGTGCCCCACCAATTCTGGGTTCCACAAGATTGCTAAATCTGTGCCACGTTCTAAATCAGCGCTCCACATGCCTGCCAATGTGTGACTTCTTTGTCTGGCTCCGATTTTATAAGCAATGTGACAGCACAGGTTAGAAAAATATGAAAGCGGCCTCATGCTTCATAATTTACAAAGTATGTTACACACACACGGCTCTCTAGAGATTCACAGCCCTCCAAAGGCGGGCAGGGCCTGGATAATGAGTAGGGTTGCCGCCCGCAGTACAGGCGCCCCTCACTGCACATCGGCTCAACCGAACAACAGCCCGGTAACTGCTCCCCTGTGTCATCAAGGTGCTCCGAATGGGTCAGGACGTTTCCATTCACCTTGGAAATAAAAAGGGGAAACGCGCATCTATTCAACATTCATCATGTGCCAAGTACTGCGTGTGACACTTGTTCCTGCGACAGGGAGACGAGCGTTTTCACCTCAAGCAACTTCCTCTAGGATGACGTTGAGATACGTCTACATGTATGTTCTCCAGGTAACACATGTATGTATCCACATTATGTTCTACAGGTAATGCATGTATGCTATCTCTACGTATCCACATACATGCATGTTCTACAGATAACACGTGCATGTTATCTATATGTATATATCCACATTATGTTCTACAGGTAATGCATGTATGCTATCTATATGTATCCACATGCGTGTTCTACAGATTACACATGCATGTTATCTATATGTATGTATCCACATATATGCTCTACAGGTAATGCATGTATGCTATCTATGTATTCACATGTGTGTTCTATAGATGACCCATGTATGTTGTCTACATGTGTGCATATGTGTTCTACAGAAAACACGTGTGTTGTCTACACGTGTGCATATATGTGTGCTCTATCGATAACACATGTATGTTGTCTACATGCATGCCTATGTGTGCTGTACGGATAACACCTGTATGGTGTTTACATGTGTGCATGCATTTGTTCTAGATAACACATGTGTTTGTCTACGTGTGTGGACACACGTGTGTTCTGCACATAACACATGTATGTTGTCTATCTGCATGCATATGTGTGTGTTCTACAGATAACACATGTGTGTTGTCTACATGGGTGTATCCACATGTGTATTCTACAGATAACAAATATGCCTTTGGTCTTCTCACTCCAACTTTTCCAGACACCTCAGACCCCCAACTGCACTGGTCTAAACCCCTCCACAGAGACACCGGGGAGGTGGAGGTTAGTCACACGCTCCTGCTTGGTGTGGCGTCCAGCATGGCCAGGGGAATTCTGGGAGTAGTTATCTACACCCATGGTTCTCTCAGTGTTCTAGAACCTCCTCTATCTCCCAGGGGTGTGAGGACAGCACAGCTTCCCCCTGTGCACGTTCCCCAGTGGCTCCTCTTTCTCTTAACTTGGTTCCCAGGGAAAAGCCATCCGTTGGACATTTGAATGACTGGATATCTCTAAGCAGAACTTTTTTAAGGGATGTTACAGAGAAGAGGTGAGACTATCTACTGAAGTTTACTTTGTTACATAGCAGAGGAAGAAAGTTTACAAACCAACGCTGAAAAGCTTCTCAACTAGGTGCACACCGCTATCGTCATCAGCTTCCAGGATGACCTCAAGGAGGGAGCCTGGCAGAGGCAAGGCCAGAGAGAGGGACAGGGCGGCACCCTGGCCAAGAGTGTCCCAGGGGTCCCCAAACCAAGCCCAAGGGCCCTAAAACCCTTGCCTGGGGTGCCCCAGGAGGAAGCCCAGCCACTAGAACAACCGTAGGATCCAACACGCAGGGGTGAGCTAGGTCCCCCTGGTTCCTACTCAGCACAGTGCTGGCCTGGGGGAAGGGCATCCCCAGGGAATGACCCTGGAACTGACAGCCACATTTGAGATATCACAGGCTCCCCGGAGGAATTTCCACTGAGGGAGGAGGGGCTGGTGGAGGCAGGGACAAATTCTTCCTTTACTCCACCAAGGGAGAGGTTTAAATTACCCCGCTCACAGTGGGACAGGGCCAGAGCCTCCTGTTCAATTATTCAAGCCCTACAGCCTCTTTCACCTTAAAATAAATAAATAAACAAATTCCCACTTTCAACTCCTTGGTTTTATTTGCTGTTGTTGTTGCTGGTTTTAGATGGAGGAGGTCTTTGCAACACTTTGGCTGATCCGAGGGCATGAAATCGCAGGAGCAGACAGAAAGTCAGTTTAACTTTGGGAAGAGGGTTAAAAGGAAAGTGGAGGTTTTGCAGAAGGGAAAGTGGGTGTGTGTGTGTGGATGGGATAAAAGGAAGGTGCAGGAACCGAGTCCTTCCTTAGCTATGGAAGCAGCGGCCCCGCCTCCCCTGCCGCTGGGCGGCCCGCCAGCCTCCCCAGCTCGAGTGCCACTGTCTTTGCAGGGTTCCCGCATGTATTCCACTTCCACCCTCCTCCGGCCCCCCATGTCTAACCTACAAACCCCTCTCACCCTTCTTAATCCCTAAGTCCAAGATCATAACTCAGAAAATAGAGGAAGTGTTCAAGAACATCCCCCCACTGGGTAACAGGTTCATTCGAACCAGAAACCTCTCTTGCAGCCCTCAACTGGCGTGTCCACTGGAGACCTGAGAGGTATTTCCGCCCTTCCTTCTCACATGCACTCACCATAAAAGAACAGACATAGAGTCACCAACTAGTGCCCTTAAAGCAGTAGCGCTAAGTTTGGAAATAATTTCTTAGCATGTTCAGCCTAAAAATATCAATAAGTCCAAAGTAGAGTAAGATAAATTACCTGTGACTTGTTCCCACCTCTCCCTCCCTCCTTCCTCTAACATTTGATGAACATCAGATACACACACACTAAAGGCTGGGGACACAGCCCAGTGGTAGAGTGCTTACCTAGTATGCACAAGGCCTTGGTGTGTATGTGTGTGTGTGTGTGTGTGTGTGTGTGTGTGTGTGTACATGTGCATCACTGTGCTGGGTAGGCAAAGAAGAATAAAGCTTGGCTGGCTAGGAGTTCGCCCTCTGCAAGGTGACGCTCACCATCTTAGAGGAAACTGGATCATCTTTCAGGGCACTTTTCTTGTGCAGGGACCTGCTACATTCAGGTCACCTTCAAGGGCTTCTCACCAGCTGCCTTGATGCGCCATCTCTTTCTCTCCAGAAAGTGAACAACCCAAGGACAAGGTCCTGGCTTGCGTTTGCCTCGCGGCCTTAACACAGATGTAAGTAACATGGAAGGGCTGGAGAGAGGAGACAAGGGAGGGAGGGAAATAAGAAGTAAAAATTCCCTGATAAATATATTACCGAGCATCTAAAAATGACCGGCCTGGGATGTAAGCCAGGCGTGGAGGTCAGTGGTTCTTGCAGTCTCTAGTTGACATGCATGTCCCAAAGATGGTCCCTCCTGGTCTTCGTTCTCATGTTTCTCTGAAAGCCAGTTCCCTGGATGACAATGGTGGCCAGGAATCTGGCTGCGCAGGAGACCCAGAACCACAGAGCCCCCGCCTAGGCTGCCTGGTCGGCGGGCAGTAGAAGAGCGCCTCCAGCCCTCTCCCCCGGTGACTGGAGCCAGGGAGGGGCATCAGTTACGACAACTGCTTCTCCCACTCCCAGAAAACGCAGACCTCCTCACCGTTCCAGTCCTCTCCTCCTCTCCTGGCTGAAGGATCCAATCCCCACCCCCAAAAGGAGAAGCTGGCTCTTCTGAGTGTCTTTTTTTTTTTTTTTTTGCAATACTGGGGATTGAACACAGGGGCGTTCTACCTCCGAGCTACACCCCGGGCCCTATTTTTTTTACCCTTTATTTTGAAACCGGGTCTCACGAAGTTGCTGAGGGCCTCACTAATTAGCTGAGGCTGGCCGCGAACCCGGATCCTCCAGTCTCAGCCTCCCAAGTACTGGGATTACAAGCGTGCGCCACCACGCCCGGCTCTGAGTGTCTTTTAAGCAACCCTATACTCTATTTCACAAGAGAGAATGTTCTCAGTTCTACCATGTAGTTCACCAAGCCAGAGTCCAGTGCACCTACGTACCTGACAATATGGCTCGTTCCAGAGTCTGCGGCAAGAGCAACCCAGACTCACTGAAGGTTAATACTCAAATTTCCCCCCTTTGGGGCTAAACATATAAAACAGTTTCAAGTCAAAAAAACATTAACTGAGATCTGATGTGTGTTGCGCATACAAATACTGATCATTATTTCCAAGAAATTCATAGTCTAATGAGGGAATTGGATCATTAACCAATGACTATAGTGAAGTCTGTCGAGTGCTAGTGGTTATGTATATAGGGTTATGGTAAAATATAATAATTACGTCTCATGTTCCTGAGGACAATGCCCATTGTATCACTTAGTATCTTCTTACTGGTTACTATGGAAGAAATTTTGTGTGAGGCTTAATACTAGGAGGAAAAAAAAACTGCTTCCCCTTCAATCACAGATTTGTTTTCAATTCTAAATGTTTTGGATTTTCAACTGATCTGATTTCTTATGTTGCTTTTGCTACTAGGAAGCACAGAGTGGCCAGCTTCTCCAGGGTGAGAGTGAACTAGTCCTAGACTAACTTGATCCAAAGAGACAGAAGCTGTTTCCCCATGAGCAAAAGGGCGTGAATTTTAGAGTGAGAGAGGGTCTCGTGCGCACCAACACACACTAGCATTCCCTCACATTTTTATTGTACTGGTCTACCTGAATTTTCTCATTTAATCAGTAAATCTCCTTGTATCACTTGCCTGTTTTGGGAAGCTACTTGAGTTCCTCTTCGACATGAGATGAACAATGAATGAATGAATGAATGAATGAATGAATGAATGAATATAAGATATAAAACTGGCTCTGCTTATAAATAGAAAAGAATTTCACCCTTGAGTATGTAATCATCTCCAAGAAATGGAAATTTCACAAGGCCATAAGGAAAATGACAGGGAGAAAATATAAACACAGGGAAAAAGAAAAAATAAAAAATACAAGCCGGGCGTGGTGGCGCACGCTTGTAATCCCAGTACTTGGGAGGCGGAGACCAGAGGATCCGGGTTCACGGCCAGCCTCAGCTACTTAGTGAGGCCCTCCACAACTTCGTGAGACCCTGTTTCAAAATAAAGAATAAAAAATAGGGCCGGGGGTATAGCTCAGAGGTAAAACGCCCCTGGGTTCCATCCCTGGTACCGCAAAAAAAAAAAAAAGAAAAAGAAAAAATACATATTGAGCCAGGGTTGTGCGATTAAGGGTAAATTTGTTTTCTTATACATGGATGCTTTGAATGTATTTTTATTATTATTATTATTTTTCACCTTGCAACACCTGGACTCCACCTCCACCAGGTGCTGCAGTCAGGCTACTCTCTAGAGGAAGGGAAGCTCTGAAACTGGACAGGTAAGACCCAGGGGGCTCACCATGGAGGCTCCATCTGCACACCTTAGCGTCACCTGACAGCCCGGCTCTGAGTGCCCACCAGGAAGATGAGACCTGGCAAGGGCAGGACAGGAAGGGTGTGCAGGAAAAAGCCTGTGCCCGGCATCCACTTCCTGCCACAATGGCAGGCTTCTGAGAAGGAACTAAAAAAGGCGGCATAGCTAGCAAGGGTGGTCCAGATTTAGACCACTTGTAGAAATAAGTCATGCTCACCTTCTGGAAGAGTCAGGTGCATTCTGGAAAGAAAATAGGCAGAGGACTCATGAAAGCAGGAAACAGGTGGAGGTAGGCCAGGACTTCCTCCTCTTCTGCTCCTGTTTCCCTGGACAGTTACGTCCCCATCCCTGAGACAACCCATTTGTTATCCAGACAAATGAGTAGGATTCTACTGGATTTTCTTGGGAGATACAGTGTGAAGGGCCGTCACTCCATGGGAATGAGTATTTCTGTAGAAAAATCAACTTTGTAAAATTGACTAAGTGAAACCTGTCCCAACTCAGCCTCTTAGCTACTGTGTGACTCGGGGACTTCGCGAGCTCTATGTCCCAGTGTCCTCATCTGAGAGACTGAGCAGGAGCGGGAGCTCTGCACACAGCAAGCACCTTTCCACAAGCACTAACTGTTCCTAGTGTGCACGGGAAGTGAGGACACCACTTCCCACGTCTCTGCTGGCTTCCTTCCAGGGCGACCCAGCGCCAATCTCCCAGGAGGCAGAGCACGCTCCCCTTGGAATCACATGTAGGACAGAGTCAAGAGCCACAGCTTCCTGTCTACACCTCCTGCTTCCCTTCCTGCGCTGACAGTAAGGACAGACAGACTGTGTCTGTGGGTCCTGAGAGGCAGGGAAGCCCCAGCACTGACCTGTCCCATAACTGGACTGAACAGGCTCCCAGACCAGTGAGATGCACAGAGGCAGGCAGAGGGCCGGGCTGGCTAAAGGCAGCAGACCTCCAGGAACACAGGGCTCACCCAGTGCCCTCCCCCAGAGGGGACAGGAAGAATCAAGGTGGCCCTGGAAGGGGGAAGCGTGAACACGAAAGATGAAGCTAACCGCGAAAATTTCATCTGTTAAAATAACGACCAGTGAATGACGGATACTGCACACGATGCCCACGTGCACCTATTGAATACACAAGAGGTGTGTGTGGCTGTATCTATAACCATATACGTGCACCACGATAAAAATTAATCCCAACTAGGCAGCGCGGCTGTTTGTCTCCTTGCTAGCAGGAGCCCCGGAGCACAGAGGTAAATTTCAGCTTCCTCCCGGCAGCCGCCGACCGTATAGCTTAAGCAGCCCAGGTGAGCAAATGTCACAGAAAGCTTCCTCGGCTGGTGGTAAATTCCAGCCATCGCGGGAAATGCCAAGTGGTCTCAGGTCACAAGTTTGGCAAATAGCAATGGGGGAGGGGGACGGAGAGGGCGGGAACAAAAGGGAATGGCAGACCGGAGATGCTTAGGGACAGACGAGAAGGCCAAACACACACCAGGACTTAGCTGCCTACGGACAGAGCCACAGAGCCGGAGCCCTTTGATGGGCGGAAGCTCGCTTCTGCCTGAGTCACCAGGCGGCAGTGAAGTCTAGTTCAGAGTGACCTTCACAGCCAGGCTCCCGGCCCCACGGACCGCGGACCTGTTGTGGGCACACTGCCCTCTGAGGGCTACAATGATGGCGGCAGTGACTCCCGCCCCTTGCTAGGCTGTGAGCTCACGCATGTGTGTCCCTGGGTCTCTTTCATAATGTTTCGCGCACGGGAGAAGTTTCACAAACATTTGCTGACGATTAAAGCAGCGACGAGACCAAAACAGAATAGGGGCTCTTCAATATCCTCACGCCCTTCAGGAAATCTAAAACCAAAGTGTTTCTAGAAGGAAAACATGAAGCCGAACAGGGCAGGGGCTCATTCTCAATGTCTTCTCTACTCACTGTATGGAGGATGAGTTTCCCCCTCCACCTTCAGCATCAAGCATCACTTGATGCTCAAGTGAAACTTACTTAGGAGCAGGGGGACTTTCGGGAAGGGGAACGCTGATTCCCATGGGCTCTTAACCAGACGGCCACTCTGCATACTTACGCCAAGCGGAAGCCACTACAGAGGCATCTCTGCTTAGCTGCGGCCATGAAAGTCGGCTAGGAAGTTACCAGAACTTCCAGCCAGAGACACCCAGGAAGGCAGGAGCCTGTGGGCGCAGAGGGAAGCGGCCATTCCCTTCTCTTTTTTATTATCGCGGCAGCCGCTATGATTATTGCTGCCCTTATACTTCAGCCACAACATCTGTAACCGCCAGACATAACAAGTGAACTCTCAACCCACATAATAACCCTCCGTCCTCTCCCCAGAGCTCCCGGGATGAGAACCACATCCTGAGAAGTTAATAACAGGCGGGCTTTTCACCTGGAGGACCAGAGACCGGGCTGGTGGAAATTTATACACGGGATTCATTCAGATTTTTTTTCAAGTAATGAGGGAATTCAACCCTCCTACCTTCTCCGTCTCTCAAGCTCATGCAACAGAAAGTTTCTGGAAGCTCTGTGGTAGGACCAGGTGGTCCTCCGTCCTTCCGGGGGCTATAACACAGCCATAATGGGCAAGCATGAGACTCCATTTAAGAATAATAATCAAGCCAGGCATGGTAGTGCACGCTTGTAATCCCAGTACTTGGGAGGCTAAAACAGGAGGGCCAGCCTCAGCAACTTAATGAGGCCCTCCGCAATTTAGAGAGACCCTGTGTCAAAATAAAGAATAAAAAATAGGGCTAGGGGTGGAGCTTGGAGGTAGAATGCCCCTGGGTTCAATCCCCAGTACCACCAAAAAAAAAAAAAAAAGAGAGAGAGAGAGAGAATAATAATCACACACCAAGAGTGTCTCTCTCAGCACAACTTTCTACGAAGAAAAATAAAGGAGTATGGCTTGGGCCCCTGCAGACGACAGCCCCTTCCTGCCTGGCCCCAGCAGGCTGGGCGGAAGAGGGAGGCGGCGGGGTGCGGGCTGGACGGGCAGACTACCAAAATCGATTCTATTTTCTCTCAAGACGTGCAAAACCCCGGCAGCTGGAGGACCCTCTTTACATTCTCTGCAACAAGACAAGCCACCCTAGGAGCAAGTAGGTGTGTTGGAAAGCCCCAGACCTTCTTCCAGCGTTCAAGAAATCAGACCAAGCTTAACAAAAACAAACGTCAACGCGGTTTAAAGTCCATCGGGGTTCTCTGGGTGAAAACTCTCCCCCGGGGAAGATGACGCGCTCCCTGCAGGAGCTGATGGAGGAAGGGCGGGTTTCTGTAGTCACTTTGGATTACAATATTTAATCCATTGCAAAACCCATAAAGCAACAACTGGCGTATTTACTGAAGAGAGCTGGGACAAGGCCCGGGCCCAGGGAGAAAGGCGAGGCACATCCACGTGCGCGCGTGTGCGCGACACCCAGACTCCAGCACCCCGCGCGCAGGGCGCAAGGCCCGAGGCCGCAGGACCAGGCCGGGAGGGCGCGGACAGGCCCGGCTCCCCGGGGACAGGCCCGCTGGGGACAGGCCTGCTGCAGCCGCATCCAAGCCTCGGAGCCGCGCGGCCGGCCGGTGTTGATAGAAGTGTGGCTGCCGGAGGGCTCTCCCCGGGGCGGCGGTCCTGGGGCAAAGCCGAGGAGAGAAGGAGAGACACCCCCGCACCTGGCCAGCGCACGCCCGGCGCCGCTCCCGGGTCGCCTGCCTTGCAGGGGCTGGAGGCCAGGGGAGGAGGCCGGCGGCGGAGGCAGCGCTGCCCGGGTCCCCGGGCTCTGCAGGGTGGAGAGCTTAGGCCTGCCCGCAAGACCCAGGCGCCTCCGCCCGCCCAGCCCCAGCCCCAGCCCCAGCCCCAGCCCCAGCCGGCCCTGCGTCTCAGAAGCGGGTCTCTGCACAGGCATGGGGCTTGCCACCAGTCTCCTCCGCTGTTTCTAGGCCCAAAAGTTTTCTTTTGAGACACATCCGCTTCAACTCTGTCCAGACCACTCGGAGCTTTCCTTATACCTGGGCTGGGCAAACAATCTCCCTCATCAATTGGGGTTTTGTTGTTGTTGTTGTTGTTGTTGGGGTCAGGTCTCAGGTCGTTCTTTTCTTTCTCTTTCTCTTTTCCTTTCCTTTGGCTCTCCCCCCTTAATTGGCCTCAGGGTGACGCCGGTTTAATTTATTCCTGGCACGACGCAGTTGCTCCCCGGGCCTTTCTACCAGGCTCAGTGCACAGCACCACCACCCGCCGCACCCACCCGGGCATTTCCCTGCACGGGGTTAGGGATTACAGGCACCCTAGCTAGGCGGCAACACAAAGGAAAGCCGTGCCTGTGTCGCCTGCTTTGTTTTTAAATGTTTATTAATGTACACAGGGTGGCGGCCCCAGAGCCTCTGCATGCAAATTGTGTAGAAAGGAATTAACGTAGACACCCCAGATCCAGGGAGCGCCTTTCAGAGTGGATGTAAGCTGGGCTCTTCATTAGAGTCCCAGAGCCACTTTCTTTGTTAGAAACAAAAGAAAAATGCAAAGTTTTAATTGTATTAACAATGGCAATTAGAAGGATTCTCTCATAGTGACAACACTTGAGGGCTCCAACCACCTAATGCCCTGAGAGAAAAGCCCGGGGCTGCCACCAGCACAGGCCACTGGGTGAAGCTGTGCCTTTGACCCACTGGCAGATTCAGTGGGTCTCAAAGCAAGACAAATAGGTCAACTTTTCTCGCGCACTTGCTAGCCACACTTGCTTTGGGAAATGCAAATGGCTTTCTAAGTATCCTCACTTGAAGGCTCCAGAAGCCCCACTGCCAGATGGGTGGGAACAAATTATCTCCGCATTTCAGCGGAGGCAAATGGTAAGTAACCAAGCCAAGCGACTCTCCAAGACCCCAAGGTGAAACCAAGCCCGAGCTTCCAACTTCTGCACCGGATGGTACAAGGCGCTTCCCGCAGCCCGGAGTATTCTACGGATTTCCAGGCCAGGCGCCACTAGCTGCAAGCACACAGTAGGGGCACACTATTTGCATTCAACCACAAAGTCGATGGGGTGGGTTAAACTGGGCCTGGCCTCCACACAGCCTTCTCCCATGTGACCATATGGATATGGATGCACCATCTTGATTGAGCACCACTATGATCAGTCCCTGCAAAAGACACAGGGAGGCAGAGACCAATGCAAACTGCACAACAGCAGCGGAAGAGCTCCTCTTACAAGCACCCCTGTGAACCGAGGCCTCCCCAGGGATCTCATGACCCGGGGCGTGTGGGGTCAGATCCGTGGCTCTCTGGAGTCACCCACTGCATGGACAGGAGTACCGGAAGGGAGCGGTTAAGCGGTGTTCTCAGAGTAACAAGCCAGGAGGAGGCGGCGTCGGGCCTGGGAATGCCCCAGGTGGGTCCAGCACACTGTGGCACTCTGCAGGGTCTTCTGCCTTCATTCCACGACGTTTGGGCTGAAGGAAACAAGGGGGTTCCTTCGCCCCACGTGGTCTATTTAAGGGAGCATTCCAGATTGTGTTAAGGATAAGAGAACAGAACATCCAATTGGGAGTTATGCAAAGAAAGAATTTAAAAAGACAGAGAGGGTGATGTGGGGACCTCCCCATCACAGCATCCTGCTGGGACCCTCCCTTCCAGGAAGGGACCCTCAGAATGCCCGTGGAGCAGGGCTGTCCATCAGGAACCAAGTTCACCCGCTGCAGACCCACCAGGTGAGGCATGAGCAGGGAACAACCACGTCTCTTCCTCAGAAGGAAAACATGACGCCAAAAGTGAACAGAACGAAGACTCATGCCACAGCAACCATGCCATGGCCCCGCTGTCCAACATGGTGGTGACAAGCCCACGTGTGGCGGTCGGGCACTTGAAATGCAGCCAGCCCAGATTCAGATGTGCCGTAAATGTCACATACACAACAGATTTCAGCCTCAGGACTTTGCCAGCGATCTCCTTTACAATGTTTATGGTGATTACACGTTGAGATATTTGAGATATATTTAGGTTAAATTAAATGCATAATTACAACTAATTCTGTTTTTTTCATCATTTCTTTTTAAGTGGGGCTACTAGAAATGTGTGTGTGTGTGTGTGTGTGTGCGCGCGCGCGCGCATGTACGCGCGCAGTATTGGAGGTTGAACCCAAGGGCTTTCTATCTCTGATCTACCCCAGCCTTGTTTTATATTTTATTTTGAAACAGGGTACAGAGGGACTTGCTAAGTTGCTGAGGCTGGCCTCAAACCTGCAATCCTCCTGTCTCAGCCTCCCAAGTACTAACATCACAAGTGTAGGCCACCACGCCTGGCCGCTACTAGAAATTTAAGTCATTAAATCTAAAATTACATATGGGCTCACTGAACATGGCTCTTCTATGGAATTCTTTTTTTTTTTTTTTTTGTGGTACTGGGGATTGAACCCAGGGGCATTCTACCTCCGAGCTAAACCCCCAAGCCTATTTTTTATTCTTTATTTTGAAACAGGGTCTCACTACGTTGCGGAGGGCCTCACTAAGTAGCTGAGACTGGTCCCGCAAACCTGGGAGCCTCCTGTCTCAGCCTCCTAACTACTGGGATTAAAAGTATCCTGGCTCTTCTATGGAATTCTCTCTGCAGAACCCTGAGACTCGGAGAGGAGGGTGTGGGAGTCTTGGGGTATCTTTTACTGAATTTTGCCCAAGACTTCCTTTTTGTTCTATGTAGACAACTATTTCACATAAAAGCAGGGTGAGAAAGCATTTTAGCCAGCCATAACATTCCTGGGCAGAGCTAGTAGAAAACACAACCTGAAGAGACAGAGTCCAAGTAATGAGGTAGACAAAGGTGTGACAAGTGGTTCTGGAAAAGCAGCCATAGCCGCCGCTGACGGAGTGCGCTCCTGAACTCTGCGCTTCACGCCATCATTCTGTTGCATCTTTCAAGCAACATTGTGTAGTAGGTGTCACTATTTTCAGTGTCCAAATAAGAAACCTGATGCTCTGTGGAGAGTCCAAAAGCCAAGGCTCCATCGCAAGCTGGGCTGTGATGTGGGCTGCTGGACTCAGGCTCAGCCATGGCCACACCGGACTACCACGTGGAAGGCTCCACTCTTTTGTCAAGCATCTTCCTCTGCAGGAACCTGACACCTGACAGTCGAGCTTAGAGAGTCACTGCTTAGACTGACTCTTTCCTCTTTCCAATTCTCACTGGTGGGAGAGGGGCTTCAGCTACATCCCGGTCGTGCATACCTCAAGTTGAAATCTCCCCTTACGTGTGTTTCCCTAGAGCGAATGGTGACCAAAGGAGATAGAAAACACAGAGAGTCCTACACTTGGGAAAGAGAGGTCACTGAACAGAGAAGAGGTGGGAAAACATGATGCCGGGCATGCTGAAGCCAAAAGCGAGTATCACGACATGTTAAGAACACGCATACCACCGTGCATTAAATATGTGCAGAGGTTCTTCTTGAATATTAATTATGCCTCAATAAAGCAGTTAAAATAAAAGGGCATGCACGTACCAAAGTCAGACTGGAAAACAGTGGCAGCCCCTCAAAATCCAAACCTAGAGTTATCACATGATCCACTCCTATATCCAGAGAAAACACGTCCACACACACAAAAAAACCTGTACGCCAATGTCCACAGCAGCATTAGTCACAATAGCCCCAAGTGGAAACAACCTCAGCATTCACAGGTTAATAAACAAAATGCGGTATGTCCATGCAATGGCATATTATCCAGCCAGGAAAAAGCATGAGGTCCAGTCCCATGCAGGGGAAGACATGGATGAACCTGAAAACATGCTAAGCAGAAGAACCAGCCACAGAACTCCACGTGTGGCATGATTCTATTCATGTGAAATGTCCAGAAGAGGGAAATCCACAGAGACAGATGCAGGGCAGTGGTGGTGTTCAGGGGCTAGGCAGAGAGAGAGGCATGGACTGATGGGTAATGGGTACAGGGTTTGGGGGGGGGGGATAAGATGTACTAAGATTAGGTTGTGGTAATAGGTACACAACTTTGTGAATATACTAGAAACCAATGAACTATAGTTTTTTGTTTTTTGAGTTTTTTTTATTTGTTTGTTTTCTGGGACTTGAACCCAGGGGCATTCTACCTCTGAGTTACACACCCAGCCCTTTTTTATTTTGAAACAGGGCCTCACTAAGTTGCTGAGACTGGCCATGAACCTATGATCCTCCTGTCTCAGCCTCGAAGTATTGGGATTACAAGCCTGTGCCACCACACCTGTCCTGAGCTGTAGTTTTTTGTTTGTTTGGTTGGTTGGTTGGTTGTGGGTTTTTGTGTGTGTGTGTGTTTGATTTTGGTACTGGGGATGGAACCCTGGAGCATTCTACCTCTGAGCTACATCTCCAGCCCTATTTTATTTTTTATTTTGAAACAGGGTCTCACTAAGCAGCAGAGGGCCTCATTAAGTTGCTGAGGCTGGCTGTGAACCTGTGATCCCCCTGTTTCAGCCTCCCAACTACTGAGATTACAAGTGTGCACCACCATGCCTGGCCTGAACTATAGTTTTTACGTGGATAAATTTCATGATGTAAAATACCTATCTCAAGAAAGCAATGTAAAAATAAAGACTAAATCTGCTATATATCACAGCTGCCCTTATGACACAGATAAAAGTTTTCCTAAATAAGGAAAAGGTCAGGTTGCCCTAAAGTTGCTCTTTGCTACTCTTCCTGCTGAAGCCTTGCAGGCCAAACGATGGGTCTCTGGGATTCCAGAGAGAAATGTCTGGAACTGTGAATACACCAGGTCCCCGTGGCTGGTGCAACTCTCACCGTTCAGGTGGTTGCTGTCCCGTTTGTGGAAAATTACAAACCCTGGTCTCTGCTCTTCCACAGTCTCTTTCCCCCTCCTCTTCACCCCCGTCCCAGTCTTCTGGCCAGATACAGCTCATTTTCACTTTAACAGAATGGCGAGGGAGACAAAAGAAAGCAAAGCTTAAATTCAGCAATTTTTTTCCCTCTCTTTTCGACATGGAATCACAGAGTCTTGGAATTGGCTCGGTCTTCAGGGACCATCTGGTGTGAGCCTCTTTTTCATGTAAGAAAACAAGGACAGAAATAATAAAAGCTAACAGCTATTGACTGTTTATGCCAAGCCCTGTAATTTACATATAGTACCTCATTTAATCCTCACACAACCCTGTAAGATAGGTCTTACTATGATCTCCATTTTATAGACAAGGAAAAGAAGGCACAGAGAGGTTTAGGAACCTGAACAAAATCGCACCACTGAGCAGTACAAGACCTGGGATATAAACCCAGGGACTCTTGCTCTGGGGGCCAAGTCCTCAACCCCTACTATTATAGTTTCTCCTAAAATCATGTAAGCAATTTGCCTATCCTCCTCTTAAAACTGCTTAGTGGTTAAGTCTATAACGGGCATCCCGATCCCAACGCTCATTTCATGAGAAAAGTTTCAGTGGAAGATGTGGGTGAGACTATAGGCGAAGCCCAAAGGATGAATTTTTCCACCTGTTGCAATCTTAATTTCCACTCATAATTGAGGGGCTGAAAGAGCACTGTCAGAAGTAAGCAGATTTTCTGGTAAGTCCTACTGACCTTATTCTGCCAAATAGGAGACAGGTGTTACCCTCTTGGGACAATCTATACCTATACTTTTTTTTTTTTTTCTGGGAGTCACTCTGCCAAGTTCTGAGAAGTGACTGTCTGAGATGAAGATGGGCTAAAACTGCCAACAGAGAACTTTCCTCCTGAGAGACGTCCGGCTACCCCATCTGCGGATGTAGGTTTCTGTGGCCAGAAAGAGTTAATGCAATGACACCCTGTGAAATGGCGTAGCATATGAGTTTTGAGATCATTTATTATATAAAATGCAGCATCTTTTATTTATATAGCCCAGGGAGCTCAAAGTGCCTCGCAAACAATTCATTGATCCTCCATTTATTTTATGTATCAAATACTGCATTCCCTAAATCTCACCAGCCTGTCTCAAGTAAGGGGCAGATATGGAGGCAGATTAATATACTCCTCTAACCCAGGCTAATACATCGACCTGCCTCTCCAGGTTATAAGAAGGAATGTGTCTTTAAAGCTCCACCCGGGATGCTGCTTCTATCACATGGTGTCGTTTTGTTCTGTTTTGTTTTGTTTTGTTTTTGTAGTATTGAGACTAAAACCCAGGGGGGTTCCACCTCCAAGCTATACCCCAGCCCTTTTTATTTTTTATTTTGAAACAGGCCTCACTAATTTGCTGAGGATCTTGCTAAGTTGCTGAGGCTGACCTTGAACCTACAATCCTCCTGTCTCAGCCTCCCAAGTGCAAGGATTACAGGTGTGTGCTGCTGTACCCAGCCTATCAAATGGTACTTTGAGTGGTTTTTAAGGAAAAGCAATAAACATGTGTTTACATCTGTTTCTCCAAGTTCAAACATAATAGCATCTACCTAAAAGATGTTTGGAACCAAAACTAAGGACAAGCTTTCTTAAAGCATGCAAGTAAACCACGTCGCAAAAGAGCCCAGGATTAGGTTTTAAACTAAAAATTAAAATGTCTTCCTATTTACCTATGTTCAATATCTAGGTTTGGGTTGGCCTGTTTGTTTGAGGACATTTTTGCAATTTTGCCAACAACATCAAACAATTCATAGATGTCAACAGAACACAGGCAAAAGCACGTGGGAATCCTGGCATCATGGTGAGCTGACCACATCAGCAGGTGACGAGCCCTGGGCCACCATGAGCCCCACCTGTCCGCCTCCGGCGAGCCTGCACCTCCAAAGGGAGCTCCATCCTGGACCAGGGCTCCTCTCTGTGCTTCCCCTCTCACAGAGCCTCCTCCTTTCCTCACTGTAACAGGGATCTCTCCCACATCCAACCCCACAGGCACCTCTACTGTAAGAACAAATGACACGTTTCCAAAACGCTCCTGCCTGATGACTCCTGCCCAGCCCTGCTCCGCACCCTCCTCCCCACTTCCCAAACACCAGAACTCTTCTAGACCCGCTTCTAAAAACAGGACACACAAAAGTGCCTGGAGAGAAGGGACCTTTCTCATCACAAGCTCAACTTACGCTATGTTTCTCAGAGATGCACCATCTACAGGCCTACAGCTTGTATCCACACTACCGTGAATAATAGAGTCTAACCACAGCAATCCTACCATGACCTACTGCACCGGAAAAGGTGGCCATCCGGCAAAACTGGATTGTCACTCCCTTTCATTTGGTCCCCTTTTTTCTTCTTAGCCCCCCTACCAAAAAAAATATTGAATTTTCTTACTATCAAGAAAAAGGTTTTGCATTTGCCTGCTATAGCTGCAAAAAGTTACTCCTACCCCAAGTCCAAAAGGAATCTAATCAGAGGCTGCTCTCAACTGTCTAATGTTATTACAGTCCTTCGGTCAAGGAGTAATAACATCAGAATTATTTCCCTCTAATACACACCTTCCTCCCATAGTGGCCTCCACCCCCCCCAACACACACCCGGACACCCAAATTATTCTCTAAGGCTTTAAAGGGGAGAAGAGAGGAGTAGAAGTCCTCTAATGAAATTGCTACATTAAAAAGAAGAGGCAGACAAGAATAATAAGAGAGGGTTTCAAAAAAGAAATACGGTAGTAGACTTCGAAACACACCCCACAGTTCCTTGATGGGGGAGTTAATGGAAAGCAGCAAAGAAAGGGGAGAACAAAAGAGTGTGAAGGAAGCAAAAAATACTCTTCTCCCCTCCTCCAATTGTTTGACTGAACTTCAGGGACGATCATGCGCAGAGGGAAGCTGGCTGCCAAGTGCCATATATAGCTATTATACTCTAAAATTAAAAGCTACTCACAACAATCACAACTATTCACTGCTATCTATAAATATTCTTCTTAGTAAGTGGCACCTAGGTTTTTTAGACCTTTTTCTAGTTTTTAAACCTGCACAGGTTTGACACAGAAATAAATTTAAAAATTGAGAAGTATTTAAAAATATATTCTGGGTCTTTTTTTTTTTTTTGGAAATACAACCTGTTTGACTTTTTCTCCTCCTCTTCCATCCCACCAGCCTACCACCACCACGTATGCGCACACGCAGAGCTCAGCTCACTGCTAACATGCCGGAGACAAGGAATGGTTCTTAAAAAAAAAAAAAAAAGCAAAGAAAACATGATATTGAAGGGTCCCAAACTCTGCATTGAGTCTCTGTTCCCAGAGCAAGCATGCAGACAGAAGCCACACTGACACACACACTGCTGCGCGGCTTGGTTTTCTCGGTGCTGCCTGAAATTTGCCACCCGAGCCTTTTGCTGGCATTCTTTTATCTTAGCATTTATTTTTAAAAAGAAAAAAAAAGGATCAAAATAAAAACTTACCCACACTCTGAAGCAAGAAGACACACGGATTCTTCTCCTTTTTAAAATATCCTCACAGTAATTTCTAACTTAAATACCCATCAATCAACTGTAATTCAGACGAGACTGCCTACTTTGAGTATTATGCACATGTGTGTGTGTGTGTGTGTGTGTGTGTGTGTATGTTAAAGTTCCAAAAGGTTGGTAAGATATCTAGTTTTCCAATTTACTTCCGAGTCTTTCAACTACAATCCATTCGCAAACACCAAAAAGCTTAAAAGCAAATGAATGCGATGACTAAGCTCCTCTTCGGTTCTGCCCAGGTGAGCCCAACGTGTGAGCTTCAGGTGAGAATACAAACACAGCCGCCCTCCAGGGACCTGGACAGTGCTCCAGGTGAAAGCTCATTCAAAGGGCTTGAGAGTCACAATAGAAAAAGTCCCCAAGCAAGGAAGGAAGTGATCACTCAGCCATCTTTTCACTGGCTCAGTATCAAGACAGAGGAAGAAGAAGAAGAAGAAGAAGAAGAAGAAGAAGAAGAAGCAGAAGAAGAAGAAGAAGAAGAAGAAGAAGAAGAAGAAGAAGAAGAAGGAGGAGGAGGAAGAAGCAGCTCATGCAACTTTACAGACACTCCACGTCTCTCAGACACATCGGCCACATAGAAGACAGGCTGGCACATTGCATGAGGGTCCATGGATCCTGAGCAGAAGTGACCCTTCTGCAGGGTCCCAGTGTCCTCGGCACAGGGCAGAGGACTCCTGCCCTCAACAAAGCACAGCCCAGGAGAGGGCTCTCCCTCCCCAAGCTTCCGGCACTCAAGTTGAAGAATAAGAGGGAGGGACATCTTCTTTTTTTTTTTTAAACTTCCACTCAAGGGTGTCCTGTCATCCCCAAACTGTGTATATAAATGTCAGTGTGTGCACACATTGTCCCCCTTAACGCAGGGGACAATGATTCTTATACTTTCAATTTACATTATTTTATAAACTATCTGCAAAACATTATTCCAGATTCAACACACAAAACTTCAGCTATTTTTAAAAACCTCCAAACATTAAGTGTGTGGACATAAAAGTTTAAAAACCAAAATATGGGTTCCGTACACATATTACACCCTTAGAATGTTATTTTTCCCAATACCATTGCTTGCTGTCACCATACTTGGGCAGATATTGACAAGGAGCACACTGTTTCGTGCACACCTGAACCAGGTCTCGTTCACACCCACCCACTCTGGTCTACTGCCTCAGTAGGTTTTAACTAGGAGACTAGAATTAAACACTGTCCACCACATACATGTGAGTACCCTGATAGGCCTCCTTTCAATAAAAATCTGATAAAGTGTGTTCAAAAATAAACTATCCTTGGTCCAGATTATTACCTATTCCTTTATATTTTGATTCTGCATTTTATAAACCAAGATCAGTAGGAACTCCTACTTGATTAAAAAACACACTTTGACAAACCCCATTTTCCAAGTAAATAAGTATTTGCAATCCAAGGGAAAAAAAAAGAGAAGGAAGAAAAAAGGAGAAAAGATAAAAATATATATCCACATATACATGTTGAAATTTCCTTATTTTGAGCTGATAGGAAAAAAAAAGCTAAAAACTGTTACACACTGAAAAAAAAACCCAGCTCTTTTGATATTTGTATGCACAATCCATAAATCTCTTAAAAGGTGTCTCACAGCTAACATCATGCAATTAGCAGCTTTGCAATAAGGTGAGTCTTTGGCAGCACAGCCTGGAAGACCCACAGGTCCGAAGAGCCTTTTTACCAGGTGCTTTGTCTAGGGGGTTATGCACAACCCAACAACCAACAAAGGAGCTGCTCACTAATTTTCCATACATTGGAAGAAACAAGTAATTACATATTCAATCAACAGTCACATCTTGAAGCTATTTATTTTTTAAAGGAGAGACCACAGAAGGCTCTCAAAAAAGAAAACCACCCTGCACGCCCTCCCCCTTTTTTATGTGTAACTATCAATGTATATCAACCGGGCATGCAATCATATTTATTGTCACTTTCATTCATGTCATGCCCTTGCTTATATGGTTTAGATATGAATTATTGACTGTTACACTCCTTGTTGTAAAAAATAAATAAATAAATCGGATGTCAGGTACTTTGCACCGCTTTGAAGCCCCAAGAAAGTCAGAGAGACCAGCCGAGGCACCCGCTTTAAATAACCTCTCTCTCTCTCTCTCTCTCTCTCTCTCTCTCTGTCTCTTTCATATCTTTATGCTCTGGTTTCAGATTACATTCTCAACTCTTTCTTCTTACAGAGGGAGAGATTTGCCCGCTTTGGAAAATTAAGGATTAAAATAAACAAACAAGAGGATGTTGCTAAATGTCCTTCCCAGAGCATCTGTTGTTTAAGAACACCTCTGATTGATGACTGCTATTTTTTAATTGTTGCTTTAAAATTTAAATGCCCTCCTGGGATGTGTTATAAGTGTGTGAGTCCATGATATGAGGTCTAGAAAGTAGAAAAACAACAGAGTTGTTGATCTCCAGGCAGTACACTCTCCTAAAGCCAAGGATTCTCCTTGCTATAAAACCACAGGCCATTCCAATACCGATAACCTAACGCGCCGTGCTTGCCACAAAGGTACCTGACAGCACTCACTTCTGAGAACCTCAGGTCTGCAGCTTTGTGTAATTACAAGCAAAAGGGGGAAAAAGGAAACTTTTAACAGTTTAGCCCCCATGTCCAACACCAAAAAAAAAAAAACAATTAGGATTTTAATTATGGGCCAAAATGTATCCCTTTAGGAAATGGACATTTATTTTTATTTTTTTCCCCAAAGACACACCATTCTACAAATTTTCCCTCAGAACCTATATATTTTCCTCAATTTCAAAAAGGCTGAGAATGCAGTTAAAGAAAATAAACCCAAAACACTTGAAAATGACTGTCGAGAAACTCGATCCCTTCTTTTAAAGAGAGCCGGACTGCGACTTCCTATTAGAATATGTGGTCAATCTTGACTGCACGCTCATGCTGAAATTTTAATATTTAAATGAGAGGTTCACAATTACAGGTTAAGTGATTCAATCGGCCAAAGAAAATGCCAAAAGATTGGATTCACATTCCTACCTGTTTTTTCTTTGATCTCGCACAACACATTAAACAAGGCAGGCTTCATTCTGTGGCAGTTTAAAGCATGTTTTCTGCAAGAAAAACAACAAGATGACAGCTCAGGTGGACTCGGGTCACACTGAGGCTGGTGCACGGGGGTCTGAACAGTTAGCCAAAATTGTCTACCAGGCCCGACTCTGCTGCATGCTTCAACTGTTTTTATGACTTAATACACAGAGTCCCGCCGTACAAAAAGAAATAATGTTAATTAGCAGAGAGAGAGCAGGGATTTAACTACAGAACCCAACTAACCTGAATTATGCCCATTTAGGGAGTTTTCTAAAAAGTAGTTTAATCAAAATGGAATTCTTAAACCAATAATGCTCCCCAGGACAATGAGGATAGAAAAGCCAAATGCCTAGGTTAACAGTTTTGTATAATCTATTCAAAAACCACAGCCTAGGAGCTGCCTGCCTCTCGGTCTGTGCATGTGTGCGTGTGTGTTTTCAAATTTAATTCATCCATGTGTTCGAATTCATTCTGCAGATGCCCCTGTATTCTCATAAACACAAGATGCTTGAAAGGTCTTCCGAGCAGAACTGTCAATTTATAAAATTTCAGTCCCCAAGTTAAAGAGTATGGAAATGCATTGCCGGGGGCAAACATACCCATATGGGGAGTAAATTCATTTCTCTGTGTTCACATTATGCCTCTTGTGCACACACCGCTTATTTGCAGGTGTTGAAATTCAATTATTTACAATTAGGACCTTGCACCCATTGGGGAAAAAATAAATACAATTTTGCCTTTTTAGATTAGCGATGCACCCGGTTCTTGTGTCTGTGTGTGTTTGCCTTCAGATTGCACTTGAGGAAGAAAACAATACCTTTCCTTCTACTTTACGATGGAATCACTTAGCAGAATGATATTGTTTTGGAAACAAAATACTGATCATATCAGCTATGAGCTAAGGGAATTCTGTTTACTAATTAAAATTAATGTGCAGAGATAAATGGAAACCCCTGGCACTCGAAACACAAGCAATTCTTTTTTAATCCCTTTGAAAGTTAAAAAAAAATAGACAGACAATCTTAGTAAGAACAGAGATTACATGCATGCTCTATATACTCTACAGGAGGAGAGTAATAAACTCAAAATTCAAGAGTTCCAAAATGAACATATACATTGTATCTAAAATACTAATGATTTACT